>CAJPEV010004098.1:4857-24859 GCA_905338385.1 Darwinula stevensoni
AGATTCATAGTTCATTTTGCTTTGAATCAGCATCGGAAGCAAGCGAACTTGGTTTAGTGAAAATGCCTTCCTTAGAAAATTGTTCGTCAGGTGGTGGGACGTGTCCCACCTGCAAGACAATTCGTAAATCTTGAGCATTGATTAGATTCATAGTTCATTTTGCTTTGAATCAGCATCGGAAGCAGGTGACCTTGGTTTAGTGAATATGCCACTCCTAGAACGTGGTTCGTGATGAGGTGGGACTTGCCCCACCTGCTTCGCTTTTCGGAAATCTTGAGCATTGATAAGATTCATAGTTCATTTTGCTTTGAATCAGCATCGGAAGCAAGCGAACTTGGTTTAGTGAAAATGCCTTCCTTAGAAAATTGTTCGTCAGGTGGTGGGACTTGCCCCACCTGCTACTCTTCTCGGAAATCTTGAGCATTGATAAGATTCATAGTTCATTTTGCTTTGAATCAGCATCTGAAGCAGATGAACTTGCTTTAGTGAATATGCCACTCCTAGAACGTGGTTCGTGGAAAGGTGGGACTTGCCCGACCGGCTACGCTTTTCGGAAATCTTGAGCATTCATGGGATTGATAGTTCATTTTGCTTTGAATCAGCATCGGAAGCAGGTGAACTTGGTTTAGTGAAAATGCCTTTCTTAGAAAATTGTTCGTCAGGTGGGGGGACGTGCCCCACCTGCTACGCTTCTCGGAAATCTTGAGCATTGATTAGATTCATAGTTCATTTTGCTTTGAGTCAGCATCGGAAGCAGGTGAACATGGTTTAGTGAAAATGCCACTCTTATAACGTTGTTCGTGATGATGTGGGACTTGCCCCACCTGCTTCGCTTTTCGGAAATCTTGAGCATTGATTAGATTCATAGTTCATTTTGCTTTGAATCAGCATCGGAAGCAGGTGAACATGGTTTAGTGAAATTGTCACGGTTAAAAGGTGGTTCGTGGAAAGGTGGGACTTGCCCCACCTGCTTCGCTTTTCGGAAATCTTGAGCATTGATAAGATTCATAGTTCATTTTGCTTTGAATCAGCATCGGAAGCAGGTGAACATGGTTTAGTGAAATTGTCACGGTTAAAAGGTGGTTCGTGGAAAGGTGGGACTTGCCCCACCTGCTTCGCTTTTCGGAAATCTTGAGCATTGATAAGATTCATAGTTCATTTTGCTTTGAATCAGCATCGGAAGCAGGTGAACATGGTTTAGTGAAATTGTCACGGTTAAAAGGTGGTTCGTGGAAAGGTGGGACTTGCCCCACCTGCTTCGCTTTTCGGAAATCTTGAGCATTGATAAGATTCATAGTTCATTTTGCTTTGAATCAGCATCGGAAGCAGGTGAACATGGTTTAGTGAAATTGTCACGGTTAAAAGGTGGTTCGTGGAAAGGTGGGACTTGCCCCACCTGCTTCGCTTTTCGGAAATCTTGAGCATTGATAAGATTCATAGTTCATTTTGCTTTGAATCAGCATCGGAAGCAGGTGAACATGGTTTAGTGAAATTGTCACGGTTAAAAGGTGGTTCGTGGAAAGGTGGGACTTGCCCCACCTGCTTCGCTTTTCGGAAATCTTGAGCATTGATAAGATTCATAGTTCATTTTGCTTTGAATCAGCATCGGAAGCAGGTGAACATGGTTTAGTGAAATTGTCACGGTTAAAAGGTGGTTCGTGGAAAGGTGGGACTTGCCCCACCTGCTTCGCTTTTCGGAAATCTTGAGCATTGATAAGATTCATAGTTCATTTTGCTTTGAATCAGCATCGGAAGCAAGCGAACTTGGTTTAGTGAAAATGCCTTCCTTAGAAAATTGTTCGTCAGGTGGTGGGACGTGTCCCACCTGCAAGGCTATTCGTAAATCTTGAGCATCGATCGGATTGATAGTTCATTTTGCTTTGAATCAGCATCGGAAGCAGGTGAACATGGTTTAGTGAAATTGTCACGGTTAAAAGGTGGTTCGTGGAAAGGTGGGACTTGCCCCACCTGCTTCGCTTTTCGGAAATCTTGAGCATTGATTAGATTCATAGTTCATTTTGCTTTGAATCAGCATCGGAAGCAAGCGAACTTGGTTTAGTGAAAATGCCTTCCTTAGAAAATTGTTCGTCAGGTGGGGGACGTGCTCCACCTGCTACTCTTTTCGGAAATCTTGAGCATTGATTAGATTCATAGTTCATTTTGCTTTGAGTCAGCATCGGAAGCAGGTGAACATGGTTTAGTGAAATTGTCACGCTTAAAAGGTGGTTCGTGATGAGGTGGGACTTGCCCCAACTACTACGCTTTTCGGAAATCTTCAGCATTGATCAGATTCATAGTTCATTTTGCTTTGAATCGGCATCGGAAGCAAGCGAACTTGGTTTAGTGAAAATGCCTTCCTTAGAAAATTGTTCGTCAGGTGGTGGGACGTGTCCCACCTGCAAGGCTATTCGTAAATCTTGAGCATCGATCGGATTGATAGTTCATTTTGCTTTGAATCAGCATCGGAAGCAGGTGAACATGGTTTAGTGAAATTGTCACGCTTAAAAGGTGGTTCGTGATAAGGTGGGACTTGCCCCACCTACTACGCTTTTCGGAAATCTTGAGCATTGATTAGATTCTTAGTTCATTTTGCTTTCAGTCAACATCGGAGGCTGGTGAACTTGGTTTAGTGAGAATGCCTTCCTTAGAAAATTGTTCGTCAGGTGGGGGGACGTGCCCTACCTGCTACTCTTTTCGGAAATCTTGAGCATTCATAGTTCATTTTGCTTTGAATCAGCATCGGAAGCAGGTGAACTTGGTTTAGTGAATATGCCGCTCCTAGAACGTGGTTCGTGATAAGGTGGGACTTGCCCCACCTGCTTCGCTTTTCGAAAATCTTGAGCATTGATTAGATTCATAGTTCATATTGCTTTCAGTAAACATCGGAAGCAGGTGAACTTGGTTTAGTGAAAATTTCTTTTTTATCTAATGGTTCGTAATGAGGTGGGTCTTGCCCACCTGCTACGCTTTCCGGAAGTCTTATTTATAATTCGGATTCATATTTCAATTTCCATTGATTCAGCTTCGGAAGCAGGTGAATTTTATTTAGTGAAAATGTCAGGCTTCGTAGGTGGTCTGTGATGACGTGGGTCTTGCCCCGATTGCTGAGCTCTTTGGAATTTTTTTTGGATGTATTGGATATAAATCCGATTAAAATAAACTATGAAGTTCATCTAACTTCGATTCAGCATCGGACCCAGGTGAACTCGGAATAGTGAAAATTCCTTCCTAACAAAAGTGTTCCTCAAGCGGTCACCTGCAAATTTCTTCTGAATTTTTTGTGGATGAATTCGATTCATACCTGCTGAACTCATGCTGGATTCGTTGTTCATTTATCTTCGATTAAGCATTGGGGGCAGGTGAACATGGTTTAGTGAAGATTTCTTCCTTAGATAATGGTTCGTGATAAGGTGGGACTTGCCCCACCTGTTGTGCTTTTCGTATATCTTATTTATAATTGGGTTTCATATTTCATTTTGCTTTGATTCAGCTTTTGAAGTAGGTGGGCTTGGTTTAGTGAAAATGTCACGCTTAGAAGGTGGTTCGTGATAAGGTGGGACTTGCCCCACCTGCTATGCTTTTCGGAAATCTTACATATGTCAGATTCATAGTTCATTTCGTTATGCTATCATTCAGCCTTCCTTAGAAAATTGTTCGTCATGTGGGTTGGCTTGTCCCACCTGTAATGCTTTATGGAAATATTTTTTATATGTAAGATGCATAGTTCATTTTCCTTCGATTCAGCATCGGAGGCATTTGAACTTGGTTTACCACAAATTTCACTCTTAGAAGGTGGTTCGTGATGAGGTGGGAATTGCCCCACCTGCTACGCTTTTCGGAAATCTTATTCACTGGTGGGATTCATAGTTCACAGGTTTTGTGGTAATTTCACTAATTTTTACTATGTTCGTCATTGGTGGGAAATGCCCCACCAGCATTACTTCTTTCATGTGTTGTGCAAAATTGTATTTCATGGTTCAGTTGGCTTTGATTCTTTTTCGGAGACAGGTGAACTTGGTTTAGTGATGATATCACGATATGAACTTGGTTCGTCATTGGTACCCCACCTGCTACGCTTTTTGGAAACATGCCTTATAGGTGTGATTCATAGTTGAATGTGCTACGATTCCGCATCGTAGACAGTTGAACTTGGTATATTGAAATTCTTAGAGTTCGGTTTGTGATGTGGTGGGACTTTCCCCTCGTAGAACTCTTTTCGGAAATATTGTGGATAGCTCGGAATCATTATTTTCACAGCGAAAATAAATATTATTTTGCTTCGGAGCCTGGTGAAGTTGCTTTATTGATAATTTCACGATTTTTACATTTTAAATTTCATTTGGTTGGATTCGCCGTCAATGCTTTTCATACGTTTGTCAATTATTGTGATTCCTTTCGCTATGATTCAGCATCGGAGGCAGTTGATCTTATTTGGTACACTATTTAAGTGATAATTTTAGATTTTCAACGAATTTTGTTCATTGAATGGTCTCTGAAAACGAAGTGAAACGGCTCAAAAACTTGTGACTGAGAAGCAGGTTTAGGCTCATAAACCCAGGTAACACAGAACATTGAATCAACATGGAGCTGAAGAAGCGCAGACAATACATTCTTGGGACTTCACCACCCTTTACACGAAAATCCCCTTGGACCTTCTGCACGAAACGCTTGTAGATCTGTTTCATGAATTTTTGCCCATGGGCTATAGTTACAAAGAATACTACATTGGTGTAGAATTCTTTTCAAATATCCTTCAATCAAACCTACAGAGTAATTTTATTCTCATGGGAAATAAGGTGTTTCGGCAAGTTGTTGGAGTCCCCATAGGGAGTATTTACTCAACTAATATGGCCAATCTTTTCCTTTTCTTTTATGAACGTAATTTCCTAAAAAAAAAACACCTCTTCTCCACAGGCATGTACCTTTACCTTTAGATATATTGATGTTCTCTTGGCACTCAATAATGACTCCATTGAGAGTGATGTCACATCAATTTATCCAGATTGCATGGAGGTGCAGGAAACCTCTTCGCCCCCATTCCAATCTGCTCATTACTTGGATCTTAACCTTAATATTACAGATTCTAAATTTTCCATTAAAATGTATGACAAAAGAAGATTTTTCCTTCGAAATTTCCAACATGCCAATGCATAGGTCTAATATCCCCAAGCATATCATCAATAATGTCATCAAATCACAATTAAATAGATACTTGCAGATCTGCAGTCATAAGGATGACTTCGTATTCAACTGCGGTATTTTACATGATAAATTGTTAAATAATGGATATGCAGATTGGTTTTTGAAGAATCAGTTTGGCCTCTTCAAAAAAACGCATTACCTCATTATTTTGCAGAAGTTTGGTGTTTCCTTCGCTAACGAACCTTTCGTTTTCCGCTAGTCGGTCTGTTGAATGGCTTGATTCCACTCTGTGGGATTAGGGCTAGCCTCTGAGTCATAGGCCTGGGTTAGTCCCTGGCCTAGGACAGATTCCAGGGAGTGGGCATAGGCCGTTCGCCTTCTATGGTCGACTGTGCCTCTCCTCCTTCACTGCATACTCCTTCCCTTTATTATTTTTTCAGCCGATCAGGGGACAGTTAGATAGTTTTGGTCTACGTACACAGGCTCGGATTGCAACGCATGATTCATTTTACCCAGTGAACTCTCCCAGTTTTTGTGGAATTTTCCTTTTCTCCACTCTTTTCTTATCGAGTCAAGGATAGTGGATAGATCTTTCGGGCACGGATCCCACTGGAGCTTAATTTCTTCATAGCTATCGGCTAGAGGTTGTCTGCTCTCCTGAGCATCGTTAATTCCTTTTTCACAGGACACATTGCACTGGCTGTCTTCTTGCAGCATAAGCGTAAGCTTTCTCTAGGTAATAGGTGATTTGTGGTGATTTTGAGAATGACTTAAGCTGTGGTTTCTTTCAATCAGCAGCCTTTCAGTTATACTCGTTCATTTTCTTCTAGCTTATTCTTCTAGCTCTAGTGGGATTGCCGAAAAAGATCTTTCTACACTGAAGGTTTGAGCAGGGCCGTGCCCCTGATGAGGTTCCTGCTATTCTTTCAGATCCCAAAGGCTCCTTTCCTTTCTTCTCTTTTAAAATTCCATTATCTTACTTTTTGGAGTCGGTTGTCTTGATTAGCCAGCTTTGGGATCTCATTACTTTTCTCCTACATTTAGTTGTGTTGTCAGATGTGGTCGAGCTTCTCGCGCTCTGCTTCACTACTTAGAGCAATGTTGGGCAGTTTAGTGGTGTGGCGCTCTTTTGCGCCATTTTTGCAGTATATTTACATATATATATTTAATGTTTCCATACCTTTTGGGATCCCCTGTGTTGTGACTTAAGCGCCGAGCTACGGAAATCGAACGAATACCGTGTTAAATTCGGCTCAACCAGCGTGGGGTGTCGAACTAGGACAATTTACTCTCCTTACCAGCCCTCAGAAGGCGAACCAAATGCGAACATCTCTGGGACTCGATTGTTTGCCATTACATAACCATTGCACTTCAGCGTCGACAAATGTTCCACATTTTCATAAATTCGTGCGTTTCACCCAATACACTCTGGACCGATGTCACATTACTGGAGCTGTGGAATGCCTTTTTCCCTTTATGGCCCGACTATGGCCCGAATGCTGAACCTCCTTTAGTTAACGGTCCTGTAAGGGGCCATGCACACTAACGGCGAAGTGTTGCGTTTCGACCACTGCGACCGTCGCAATCGGTCGCATGGAAGATGCGTGGAACCTTCGCAGTCGGTCGCAGTACGCTTCGCAATGGAAGCAGACGATTCATTTCTGTCGCATTCTCACAGTGGTTCGCGCTGCGTAGCTATTGACTGCAAGTTATGAAATCCACGGATACTTAATTTGGCGCCTCTTTTGGTAGAATGATATCGGCCGTAGATGATGCCGATCGTCACGATTGGTTCTACATGAGCGAGATATATAGCTAGAGAAATAAAAATCTTCCAGAAAGAACTCGATATCAATTACTCTCCCGATGATTTTCCATTGTTTCAATTCATGAATTCTAATTTTAATTTTTTTAATGCCGGGACTGGGAGCCGCGCCGATGAGCATATTCGATTCGGTGCTGACTGACAGGAGCTCGGCAAGAGAAGTTCGTACCTTTCTCCATGTTCGAATCCTAGCGACGAAAGTCCCAAGTAGCACAAAAGTAGTGCGCCATAAGCGGCCCAGGCACTATACTGGCGGATTTCTGCCGGTGTCGGAACATGACAGCAAGTGGGATATGCGGTTGCTGGCCCGCTACCTAGTGTTGGTGGAGGGCCACCAGCTCTCTTCCCATATTGTAGCTGACATTCCTCACTCAGATGCAGTACCAAGAGTCTCCACTAGATGGTGCCCCTGTTCCATGCACCCTACATATGCAATTAAGTACCTGCCTTCCTGATTTAGCAAGTGTCCCCCTCATTCCCCTCCCCCTGTTTCATCTTCTTATTGTACAATTTATAAATATATATGAGGAAAGAGTGAAATTATGATGTTTTGATTGCCATATAAGATTAGGAGAATTATTAAGTGCTGAAGTTAAGCATGGGAATACAGTCGAACTCGGTTATAACGTCATCGAAGGGACCAGGTAAAAACCGTCGTTATAACCGAGGTTGCCTTTATTGGCACTCCGTTTTCCTGTTTTCAAAACTGATGCTATATAACGTTACAACTCCAGTTTACATTGGTCATATATATATATATATATATATATATATATATATATATGAGTAAAGAACGTAGAAAGAGTGGTTGGCCAGTTTAGCAATTACCCGAATGGGCAGTGAAACTGCACTCAGGCGGCTTTGGCTGGGAGGGACATTGCAGTCTTCTTCTATTCAATCTATATATATATATGCCCTATTTTCATTGACTATAACTTTTCGATAGAAAATCGGATTCAGGTGATGTTTGACGGAGAGATTCATGTGTCAAGGAGGTTTTTTCTCATTCCGCAAGATGGCGCTGCAACCCGATAGAGAGCGCTGATGTCGGCAGTATGTCCACCTGCCTACTCGCTGTTATTTTTTAGGCCCTTGAAAGAATTCGTTCAAGCCTATGAATCTCTGTCAAGTAGCAGCTGTATCAAAAAAAATTTTTCTAAAGATATTGTCAAACAAAGATTTTGTTTTTGAATTTTGACATGACAATGAACTTTTTTTGGTGAGAATTTCTTAAGGAAAAGTCAGATGTAGCTGATGTTTGGCAGATATATCTCGGCGGGATAAGCGCAACCGCGATTATATTTTAAGAACTTCGTATTTAATAATAAAAAAATATCCAGATATCAGGCCACGCGGAACGTCCCAACGTGCATACGTGTGCATCCATAGACATCACCAAATATATTCTAAATACAGAATTTTTTCTGTATAGTTCATGTTTCTGTCGTAAACATTGCAAACCTAGCACCGTATATGGGGTCGATATACTGTATGAACCATATTTCCATCCATGTTCCACATTTTTAATAATAGCAAAAACATGATACAGACTTAATTGTTTTCAAACATGGTTAACTTCAGTACTGAACAATCCTATACCGTACATACACCGTATTTGGAAGTTTCTTAAGGGAGGTTACTGCACTGAGAGTTTCACCATCTCTTGGTGGGAGTGAAGTGAATGCTAGATGTATTGCTTTTTTTTAATGCAATTCCAATTCTCCGTCTCTTACCCCTTGCCAACACAGTCAACACCAGTCAACATTTAGAACCATGTACTGGGTAAGGGAATGAATAAGTCATGGACCCATAAGCATTTCTGTCAAAATTCAGCCGCATCTGACTTTTCCTTTAAAAGTTATGACGAAAATAAGTTCAATTATTGTCAAATTCCAACTTTGTTTGACAATATCTTTTGAATGAACTCTAGGATGCAGATGATAATTGGCAGAGAGATTCAAAGGCCTGAACGAATTTTTTCCAGTGCCTAAAAAGTGACACAACAAGTAAGTAGGTAGCGCTACAGTCGACATCAGTGCTCTCTATTGGCATGCAGTGCCATCTTGCGGCATGGGAAAAAACCTCCTTGGCTCATGAACCTCTTTTTCAATTATCACCTGAATTTGACTTTCCCTTGAAAAGTTATAGTCAATGAAATAAGGCCGTGACTATAATAAACATGTATCACTGAAAATTGAGAGAATCAGTTATGAGCCTAAACCCCTTTATAAGCCCCAGGTTTCGATGCCGTTTCATTTCGTTTTGAGACCAATGACCAAAGTTTGGTGAAAATCTGAAATTATCACTTGGGTAGTGTCCCTTGTTAGTATAGTAAAAATTTCAACATTCGAACTTTGTTTCTTAAGAGCTGGGACTTGCCCCATGAGAAAGCTTTTTGGAAGCGTTCATTATTGTGTTTCATGGTTTATTTCGCTATGATTCAGCATCGGAGGCAGTAAATCTTGGTATAGTGAAAATTTCACCATTAGAACATGGTTTGTTAAGAGGTGGAACTAGCCCCACCTGCAACGCTCTTTAGAAATGTTGTGGATAGGTGGGATTCATAGTTTAATTCGCTTTGATTTCGCTTTGGAGGCGGAGGAACTCGGTTTTAAATTGATTGCTACATTAGAAGTCTGTGTAGCCTAAGGTGGGACTTGACCCACCGTCAAAGCTTTTCGTAAGTTTTGTGGATAATTGTGATTCATGGTTTGTTTCGCTATGATACTGTATCGGACGCAGCAGATCTTGGTATAGTGAAATTTTCACCATTACAGCTTGGTTTGTTAAGAGGTGGGACTTACCCCACCGTCAACGCTCGTCAGAAGTGTTGTGTATATTTGGTATTCATAATTTATTTTGCTGTGATTCATCGGAGGCGGAGGAAATTGGTTTTAAATTGATGAACCTTAGATGTCTGTGTAGACTATGGTTGCACTTGCCCACCGGCAACGTTTTTCGAAGAGTTGTGCATTATTGAGTTTCATAGTTTATTTTGATATGATTCAGTATTGTACGCAGGTGAACTTGGTATAGTGAAAATTTCACCTTTTGAACATGGTTTGTTAAGAGGTGGGACTTGCCCCACCGACTGTGCTTCTTGGAAATGTTGTGGATCGGTGCGATTCTTAGTGTATTTCCCTGTGTTTTAGTATCACAGGTATGGGTGCTTGTTTCGTGGAAATTCCTCCTTTAGTTCGTCATGAGATGGGACTTGCCCCACCTGCACCGTTGTTTGTAGGTGTTGTGGATCTGTGCGATTCATGGTATATTACACTGTGAATCAGCATCGCAGGCAGGGTAACTTTATTATTATTATTATTATTTTCAAATAGAATTTTTTCGGGAAAAGGTTGGTCCTTCAATGCTTTTCGGAAGTGTGGAATGATGCAATTTATTGTTCAGTTCTCTCTGATTCTGTATCGGAGGCAGGTGAACTTGGTTTTTACAGGATTGCTTCATTTGAATTTGTCTTAGCATCATGTGGGACTTGTCAAACCTGCATTCTCCTGTAGTATATATCGCTATACATTCATACATACATTTTCTAGGTCGCTTTTCCCAATTTAATGGGGTCGCGGTTGTTAGCATCCCCAGGCGCGTCCTCCAATGATCTCGATCCTGGACAACAGTCTCAAGCTCAGCTGGTGTGATGCCGAGCCTCTCGTGACAAAGCCGAGCGACGTAATCACTCCAACTTGTACGAGGTCTACAAACAGGTCTTTTGCCGGTCATCTTTGGCCTTTAAGACTCCTCTTGGCAGCTTCTTAGCGGGCATGCGGCAGACGTGTCCAAACCATCTAGCCTGAGCCCTTTCGAGCCTGAGAAGCAGCTGCTCGACGTGGAGACTCGCGGTTGGCAGAGTTCTGCATCTTATCACGGTGCGTTACGCCAGCCACTTGACGCAAGAACCTCATTCCGTCATCTTGTATCTTCGATCTGGTGCTTTCGGTCACTACCCAAAGTTCATGACCATTGGTGAGGGTGGGGAGAGAAACACCCTTAAAACCGGGAGTTTTGCTTCACTAGAATCTTCTGATCTGGCAACCACGGTTAGCCAAATTTCCCGCAGAACTGTAGAAGCCTTGGAGATGCGATTGTCGATCTCGTTTCCGTGTCACTCACTCGAGAACTCATCTCACTCACCGATCACTCGAGAACATCATCAGTTCCCCGAGGTAGTTGAACTTCTCCACATGTCCCAGTGGGACCCTACTGATATGCAGGGTGCACTGAGCAGGATTTCTCGAGAGGACCATGACCTGTCTCTTGGAGACGCGCAGTTTCATTTTGGCCGCAGTGCATTCGGAGTCGAACCGATCGAGCATGCTCTGGAGCTTCTGTCGAGAGCGGGTCAAAAGAACGGCATCATCGGCAGAGAAGTATCCTTACCGCGAGTCACCGATGTTGACCCCCTCTAGACCGAGGCTGCGCCTACAGATCCTGTCCATGTACACGAGGAACACGAAAAGTGAGAGGACACAACCCTGCCTTGATCCTATACTCCTGACGCACTCCCCACAGTTTTCCTCGGGGTACACGGTCGTAAGCTTTTTCAAGGTCCACAAAGCACATGTTTGGCATTCTCCATTGTCTCTCGAGGATCTGGTGGAAAGTGAACAGCTGGTCCGTGGTGCTGCGTCCTTCACAAAAACCGCACTGCTCCTCTTGGATGGCTTCACCCACGACTGCCCGAACTCTGCAGTTCTTTCCCAACACCTTGGAATAGACTTTTACCAGGTATGCTGAGGAGAGTGATCCCACGATAGTTCGTGCACTCCCTCGAATCCCCCTTCTAAAAAAGAGGAACCACCACACCGTTTTGCCAATCCCTAGGTGCTGTTCCCGATTCTCAAGCAGCCTGACACCCTATTAAACTACGAGCACCCATCTGTACCCATTACTTTCAGAGTCTCCGTCCGGATTTCATCCACACCAGGAGACTTCCCATTCTTCAGGCTGGCAATGGCCTGCAAAACTTCCTCCATGGTGTGACTAGTCTCCGCGCTGAGAGGCTCCAGGTCGGGTAGGTCTGTGTCCACTGTTGGTGGGTTTAAGAGCTCTTCAAAGTGTTCCTTCCACCTCCCAAGTATATCCGCCTCGGCAGCCAACACCTCCCCGTTTCTGTCTTTGATGACCCGGAGCGTATGTTGCCTGCCTTGCCGTAACCTTCGGATGGTTTTCCAGAACACCTTGATGGCAGTGCGGTAATCTGATTCCATTGATCGCCGAATTTCTTCCAAGCCTCCTGTTTCGCTTTGGCCACAATTGTTTTGCCCTAGAAGAATCAGACCTATTGGACATGTACGCCCGTTAGGCTACCTTTTTGGCAGTAACAGCCTCGCGCACGGCTGGTGTCCACCAGGGGGTGCGCTTGGCGTTACCTTGAGCCACTCCGATGCACTTCTCCTCACACACTCTTGCTGCCGCCGCCGAAACACCAGATCGAAATAGGGTCCATTCAGTCTCTACATCTGACGTCTGGGGAGGCAGTTGGGAGTACTTCTCGCCGATCTCCCTCGCAAATTCGTCCCTCATCGCGAAGGGCTTCCCACCTCTCTCGTCTTTCAACGCGTGCGGTTCTCTGTCTCGTTCTGAGATTCGCTCGTATGCAAAGTTTGCTGACCACCAGATCATTATCGGTGCTCAGTTCTGCTCCGCGCCATACCTTCGTATCCATCACAAGGCCCCACAAGTCCGTCGAAACGATCACGTAATCGATCAGCGATTGCTGGCACACAGTACCAGTCCGACTATCAGACCCCCTGTGCCAGGTAAACTTTTGGATATCTTTGTGCTGGAAGAAGGTGTTGGTGATGGTCAGGCCATTGCCAGCACAGAAGTCCAGTAACTTTCTGCCACTCCCATTCAGCGTGGCTTCCCCAAATCGACCGATCACACCACTCCATGTAAGCATCGTATCTCCCAACTCGTGCATTGAAGTCCCCCATCAGCACAACATGGTCGCCGTTCGGAATCCTTTCTAAGGTTCCATCCACCTCCTTCAAAAACGCATCGCAATCTGACTCGCTGTTCGGCCGGTATACCTGAACGACGGCCAAGACTCCGACTTGCTCCAGTCTGAGGCGGATCAGAGCGACACGCTCGCTGACTGGATTCCATTCAATGACGCTTTCGTCCAGTTTGGGACTCATGAGTATCCCTACTCCAGCCTGAGCAAACACGTTTCGAGTCGACTCCGCTCCAGTAGAGGGTCCATCCGTGGTCTAGGGTAATGGAACCGGTGCCTCTCCTCTTGGTTGAGGCCAGGCCAACTATATCTAGTCGTCTCCTATTCTCCTCCACGAGTTCAGGCTCCTTACCTCCGAGTGTTAGCACGTTCCAAGTCCCGATGTTCAGAGTCCGTTGCCAAGATCCTTTACCGTTCGATTCCTCTCCTGGTCTGCCCTTGGGACATCGTGCCGAGAGTACGCTATGGCCGGTGGCAAGCCGACCGATAAGCCTGGATGTAGCATGACGGGGACCGACGACCCCAGAGACATCGGATTGCCCGGCCCCAGTGGCAAACTTAACAATAGTCACCCTGGACGCACAGTGACTATCGCAGTCCTGGTTATCCTGGGCGACGGCTGAGCCAGTACGAAATACCCGAGTCGAACTCATGCTGGAATTGGTTCGTCTTGGTCACCCTCAACGTGTAACGGGCACGGGGCGCAGTGGGTTGGATTTATGAAAATTTTCACATATTAAGTTAAAATAAAACCTTTACCTTAACAACGCGCCCCGATTCCTACAATGAATTCCTTTTCAGGAAACCAGGTCCGGGCCAATTCAAATTCGAGCAGGAGTAACTAGGACGTAATTCAAGAAAACAAAAAAAGGTATTTCCAAAAAGAATAGTATTAAAAAAATACAATAGAAAATATTATTGGCACTTACGTTTCAAAACGCCCTCCAAATTCTAAAACGAATGACAGAATACAAAATCCTGATTACTTTTCACCCTTGAAAATCAATGCAAGAAAAACAACCGGTTCAACCCCTTTTCAATACTTTCCAATTACAATGGACTGGTATTCACTTCCATAAGAAGTCTTACAAGTTCTGGGGAAAACTCACGACCTTCAAAAAGATCCTCCAACTACAACGTTTTTCCTCTGTATGTTGTTGAGAGAGAAAGGTGGCCAGTCAGTCAGGCCAGTCTTTGAGCACCCACGATCAAAAGGGCCCGAGTACCCCAGTCAAATCGGTACTGATCGAGTTCCCGAATTCTTGCTCTTCCGTCACCTCGGTGAGGGGTCGAGGGAGGGATCTTTAACTGAGATTTTGCGGGATTGAAGGGACTTAGTACCCATTCACATGATATTTTGGCTTCTTGTATAATGTTTGGGTGGCACATTCGAGGAGATAGAGAGAATAGAAGATCCTGCATTTAAGCGGTAATGAGTCCTTCCACGCGTTGGCCGACCCCAAACACTGGGTTCACCTCCATATCCATGCATCTCCACTAGTCAATGGATGTTTCACGTTCAACTCCTTCCGCTTCCTCCCCGCCTTGATTCTCTACCGATACACTCCACGGGACGTTGCGCGAAGGTCATAGGCTGACACACGTTACAAACGGAAGCCCCTATAACATGGTTGGACCTGAGATATTACGGCCTTCCGTATCACTGGGGTCCATCCTCGCGACGTGGGCGCGCGAACCATTGAGGACAGTCAACATCCCCCCTTTATTGGTTGTCTATAAAAGCATTTACTTTCTTTAAAATTGTCATAAAAGTGGCAGGCACCATGTTGTCGTCTAACGCATTCCTACGTTCACCACTCTATAGGTACGAATGAAAAAGTCCTGTCTCAACCTGTGCCGCACCAGCCGTTTACGCTACTTGAGTTGATTTTCTCTCTCGTTCTCCTACAGCCATCGAACTGGAAGAACCTACCACGCTCAACATTATCTATTCCTTTAATTAACTATAATGCTTGGGTGATATCGCCCTCCTTATCCTTCTCTCGATCGAGTACAGTTCCAGTACGTCTAAACGCTTCTCGCACAGAAGTCCCCTCACTTTAATCATTCTTGTGGCCCTCCTTGACGGTGGAGCGACAAAAATTGCCTTGTGTGCGGCGGGCTTTACTCGTTGCTCTCTTCCTGTCAACCAGTTACTGATCCACTTGCTCGTCGTACTTGATCCCGTGCGCCTCCTGTTTAACCCGCAATCTCTTTTGAGGAAAGGTATCGAAAGCTTTCGCGAAGTCTAAATAGACGATGTCCACGGGATTTCCCTCATCCCTTTCTTCCGTCGCCCAATCGTAGAATTTGAGCAAGTTGGTGAGACAATTACGACGCCTCCTAAAGCCGTGTATTGAGAGTCCCGGATGAGCGCGTTTCCTCTGAGGAAATCTAAAATGTGGTCCCTTAGTATGCTCTCCATGATCTTCCCCGGGATACTAGTGAGGCTTACTGGCCTATAATTCCCCGGATTACACTTTTCACCTTTCTTAAGGGTAAGCTCTACCCTTGATTTCCAACCTGAAAATTTAAAAGCGCTCTCTTGCAAAAGTACTCCCTCTCACCCCTATAAACAATATATCAATGAATTACGGACTTGAAGCTACTTCCATTGAGTGAGGTACCAAGTTCATTATCAAGTACTAGTCAGTACTTGATATCTTTATCTCGAAAACAGCAAAATCGATCGCAAAACTACGAAGTCAACCCAAAAAGATTTTCATCACGAGTCATTACACCAAGTGGCTCTTCCTAAATTGGGCGCGTTTTCATGCAAATCGAGCAAAACTTTTGCTCCATAGAGTCCCATTATAACGGTCTGGTTACATTCTCTAAAACCAGGTGGCGAACGTGTCCCAAGCAATCGAGGAATAGGCCTTGTAAATGAGACCCGACCCTCACTTGTTCTTTATTAGCCGGTCTCCCAGGACGGTTGTGGCGAGAGCCTCTATGGAGAGCAGAGGGTGAGCATTCCCTCTCGAGGAATCCACGTCTAGACAGGGGAGGAAGGGAAGGAGAAACACGAAGAAACCCGACAGTGAAGGCGATTTCCTTCCATGGCGTGGAAATGACGACTTCATCCGAAAATAATTTCTGTATTCGATGGCCTGTCCACGTAAACGGCTGGGTATGCTTGCGGCATATTATCGGGAATGTAAACTCTCTAGTGCGCCATGTACAGTTTGATCAAGAATGTTCCTGCGATATCGTGTCAAAGACACATCTCGACCTGCAACACAGTGGCAATGGGAGCTGATAGAGAACCTAAGCTCTAATCTCTTGACCTCCGATTTGAATAGAGATTCAATGGGACGAGTATCGGGGAATCATTTGTCGGTGAGCCATAAAGCTTTCCACGATGAAAATAGCTCCGTTTTTCTGACCCTCATTTCATCAAGAAAGTTTCCAAAGGTTTCTATAGTGAGACCATCAATCATCTTCTTCGAATGTACTGAGATCCATGCGTGAGAGAAATCACAGCAATTAGAGTCATGTTTTCCTTTAGTATCAACCCAGTCCGGTCTCTTCGATGGGCAAATATATGAGAAAGCCTAACCGCAAACATATAAGCGTGGAAATTGAAACCCTCATATCAGGAACTGAATAATTGCATGCTTTGGCTCATAGGTTCGTGTTGGCCTTCGTACTGAAAGAGACGCCAAAATCTCTTTCTTGTAGATGGGTGGATATCTGACTATTGATAGACCCTTTCCATATGACTAAAGGGGGGGGGGGGAATGCTCACCCTCGCCTCATCACATCCATGAAGGCGGTTCTCCCTTCCCAGGACTCGGGTTCAGAATCAAGTTGGTTGGAAAGCGCCATCCGTGAAGACGTACTGGGTAACAAGTGATGCGAAGCATTTATTCTATTCCCATCACCTAAATGTAGAATTCTCGCCCCCCATGATTTCCCTTGACCTAGAACTGACAATTCCCTCGTTCGCTTTCCTGTCCCCGGGCGAAACTGCTAGACCTCATCGATGAAATGGTGAACGTGCAAAAAGTAACCTCCCTGGAGAGGAGATTATGTCTGGAGAAGGAGGGTGGTCGTTTTCAGGGAAGAAACGAAGTCAAGGGGGGCTCGGAGTTAAGAGTAATTGTTCAAATTGGAATTGAAGGAAGGGATTATGAGGCTGTTGCATTTTGGTCATGAGCGTGTTAGGATTCCTCTAATGGAGCCCCCCCCCCCCCCTCCAAAAAAAAACATTCCCCGGCATGGAGTGATCTCAGTTCCTTACAATTAAATAAAGTAGGGAACAGGAGCCCGCATCACCATGTTCAAGGAACGCAATGTCGAGGAAAGATGGAGAAAATATCAATATAATATTAGGCTATTAGGAAATGAACAAGAGGTTTATTACCATCGCAGGCCTGTCACTTTCCATGACAGGTCTAACATGAGGAGAAAAGCCTGCTACTACGATCTCAGAGTATATTATCTGCATTGTAATGCGGCTTTTTCATGTTTTAAGTCATCTTTCAAATCTCATTTGTGTGCATCGAGGAGCATGTCTCAAGTAGGAGAACGGTGCAAGAGAATTAGAGTGACTTGCACCAAATTAGCTAAATATATCTATTTTAATTCGAACAACGACATAACGTTTTGAAACGGTATGACCACGCCAATGTCTCGAGACGAAGAATGTAGAACGCAGAAAGTGAAGGGAGGTGGAAAAAAAAAGAAAAAAAAAGGAGGAAGTTCCTTCCCCCCCGATCAGATAAGAGACCCGATGGAGGTAGATGGATTTTCAAGAAATGCTTCCTGTCAGAGTGAGCCCTAAGGGGAATGAGGGGCGGGGAGACGCTATGCAACATCTATGCAACAACTTCGCCCTAGCTCAATTTTCAGGAAGGGTAGGTCCCCCCCCCCTTTAAAGATCGGTGCAAAGTTCGCTAGCCTCCAGTCCTTAGGTACTTCAGCGAGCGAAAAGCTGCTTTCAAATATAATTATTAGAGGAACCGATACTTCTCTCGCAAGTTCCTTGATTACTCGAGCAAGAATCCCGTCGGGGCCAAGTCGCCTTGCCCACCATTTACTTCCTCATCATCATCTCCTCGGTGATGGAAATATCCGCAATGCCCGCCAAAGTCACCTCCTCCAAAGTCTCCTTTCTCCTCCTCCTTCGTCGGATTCCACAGTGAAAACGGAAGCGAAGAACTCGTTAAGTATCCAGTCATATCTTTATTACTAGCGATTGACTCCCCTGTCGTTCATTAGAGGCCCGATCGACTGTTGACACCTACAACTAGCATACCGATCCTTGGGGGTTCTTCTTAGCATCGCTAGCCAGCCGTTCCTCAACCTCCCATCTCGCAGACCTCATTTCCCGCTTCAACGTCCTCGTGATGGTCCTATATTCTTCATAGTCCGTGCTATCTCCTGTGCGCTTGTACGTATCCCATTTCTGCTTTATATTCCTGATGAATGCTTCGATTTTACCCGTAAACCAGACAGGTGGCCTGACCGATTTCATGAACAGACAGGTGGCCCGACCGATTTCATGAACTTCTTGGGGATGAATTCCTCCATAAAACCCTGCAAAAACTTATTGAACGCCATTGCTCCTCCACCGTGAGCCCAATGAACCTTCCCTCCCAGTCAGTGAACCCATTCCCGTAGTCTTTCAAAATTAGCCTTTTTATAGTTGTACGTAACCTTCGTCGGTTTGGCGTTACTCTTTGTCCGCTTGATATTCCACGTAATCTCGCAGTGGTCCGAATCTCCCAAGTTATCCTGTACTTTAACGTCTAGTGCCAGATAGACGTTCGTCGCGAAAACTAAATCCAGTAAAGCTTCCTCTCGAGTCGTTTCTTCCACATACTGAACGAGAAGAGCATCCTGAATCGCAACGAGAAATTGCCTATCCCTTTCATTCCCCCCTTGCGGCACCCTCAAATCTATGTCAGACGTGTTAAAATGTCCGAAAAGCAATACCTGCTTCGAGATCTCGCTGATCCTACGCACGAGTGCAAAATAAGCCGCTTCATCTCCACGAGAAGAGTTTGGGGCCTATAGCAAATTTCTAGCACGATCTTCCCAGTTGCCCAACCGATCTCGCATCATAAGTGTTCGATTGCGCTACAGTTAGCCGAGGTGAGATCTCTGACGCGAACGCCCAGTTCAGTTCTAGCGTACAACATGACTCATCCCCCCTTTCTACCGGGCTAATCCTTCCGCAAAATGTACCCTTGAATGGCGGATTCCTTATCCGAAATATGAGAACCACCCCAAGTCTCGGTTATTCCGATGACATACAAACCGTTATCCATTATGCCCCTGAGCTCGTCTATTTTATTACGTAAGTTGCGTTCATTTGAGTAGAAACACTTCACTCTTCCCTGCCTTTCCTGCACACCAGTACGCGGTGGTCTAAAGCTTCTCGTAGTGGCTGTCCCTTGCTCGTGATCCCTTGCCTTCCCACCT
This sequence comes from Darwinula stevensoni, assembly GCA_905338385.1. NCBI lineage: Eukaryota > Metazoa > Arthropoda > Ostracoda > Podocopida > Darwinulidae > Darwinula > Darwinula stevensoni. The sequence goes on from CAJPEV010004098.1 coordinate 24,225, forward strand.
ACAACCCTAAAAAGGTTCCATTTCCTTCATGATAGCCAATCAGACTGCTCCAGCTCCCTCTTTCGAGAAATGTACTCCGTCCCTAGCCATCGGACTTTTACAATGCACCAGAGCCTCCATAGTGTCCAGAAACACTGCCTCCTCCGCAATACATAACTCCCTTAACCTGTCGTTAACCCCTTCCCACCTGGACCACTGATTCCACCCTTGTCTAGCCTGCTCAGGATTGCGCATATTGTCACCCGCACCCCCGACCTTGCCTCCCGACACGCCCTAATAGCCTGCCTCAACCCGCCCTTGATGAGTTCAGAGCCAGACATGGGAGCATTGTTGGTCCCAACGTGAGGGTCCACCGACACTTCCTCAGCTGACTCGGAGCACACCACCGATCCGACCTTATCCCTAATGTGTTCAATCCTAGCACCAGGGAACTGACTGAAAGAAACCTGAGCTCCTGAATCTTTTCCCATCGTTGCCCCAAGACGCCTGACGTTCGAGTCACCGACGATTATACAAGGGCCCGCGTTTTCCCTCTCCCCTTCAACACGGCCTGAGGTCGTCCTGGCGACCTCTCACCTGCTCCCACCCCGTCCTCCGATCCCTCATCCAAGCTGACCTCCCTCAACCCGAGAAAC
>CAJPEV010004100.1:0-14974 GCA_905338385.1 Darwinula stevensoni
TTGAATTTAAGATTGTGATGAAATTCTGTTTTGTAATACCTGATGCAACCTGGAACTATATTTGTGTCATGCAAGTTCAAGTTCTTCATAGTAAACATGAAACTGTGATGTTTTTGGTCAAGTACTGATCCCAAAAGTTACCCTGAAGCTATTATAAGTTTTGCATTACACAATTCTATGATAAAATTATAACTCAATGAGTGACAACCTATGAATTATAATGCTATGCCATGGTATTAAAAGTATGGATTTTCTTTATACAGAATTTCCAGATTTAAAGGAATCAAAATTATCACCTTTTAATCAGGCTAACAAGAAATTCAGGCTTGATGCACAAAGTTTGAGCAAAAAATTATTGGAAATAGCTGTAATGGTGTTTGTGAGGTTAAACTGCCTGTTGCATCTTGGCATATTATTCCCAGAAAGCCTTATTCAGTGAATTCTCTGGTTTTGAGGGTGAAAATAGTGCAAACCTAAGTCCTAATACTAACTCAACATATTCTCCTAGGTTATTAGAAAACTTTCTTTTGTTTTCTTTTGAGCATTGTGGAATGTGTTGTTCTGTTTATCTGAATAGTCAAATTTGAGGACAAATTGTTTAATAGGAGGGGAGCCATGTGATGGGGTAATGGCATCACTGCCACCCACGTTTATGTGGGCCCCTGATGGTTGTACTCTTTCCAGTCTATTCTGAGTTGATGCCTTATGAGGATGTTGATGCTCATTTGGGTCATTCATTGATACATGGATGTAGAAAGCCATATGAATAAAGAAGAGGTGTGTTAACATAGTATCTGTATTATTGAGCACATGTGGTTTATTTCATGAAATAAAGTGCATGGATCTAGATATTTCTATACTTATATTGATAAAACCTACAGGCCACATGTGGTTTTGCCATCTACATAGAATGACCGGTGAACTTTGTCAGGATGGGATGCAGACAGCCTTTGGGTCGAGCAGCTACTTCCCCTGATCAAGAGAACTTGGATCTGACATTGCCAATACTCTTGCCACAACTAGCATTTAACTTAGTACATGGCCTAAAAGTAAAAAAAAAAAAGAAAAACTGCTTATTAGGCCCTTATTGGAGTATGTGAACTCGAAAGCACTTAAAAGGAAATTAATAAGACGGAGATGACAAAATCTGCCCAAAATCTCAAAAGCGGGGGAGGTGTGGAGTTTGTTAAAAAGTGAGAGCCTCTCATCTGGTTTCTGAGAGTATGTTACTTAGGTTTAAAAAGTGAAGTATAAAGAAATCGCCATACCCTACCCAGGCTCCCTACCTACATTCCTGAAGACAACCGACTCTCATCTTCAGTTTGCCGCTGTTGAAGAACCGAGAAACAACGAAGCGGTTCGAGACAGGATTAGGCCTGTCGTTGGGAATGGACATACCAGGGCACCCTCGGCTCACGTGACGGCGGACTTGGCCTCAAAACTGATCCAGTCTGGTGTTTCGTTTCTCCATGGAAGCCACTGCGTGCCCGAGAAGTCCAAGGAGGGTGTAGCATTTCCTGAAAGGCCAAACTGAGAAGTCTGCCAGAGAAGAACTGAAAGTCGTCCATTAAGAGCATGACAGAGCTCCTTCCGCTTCTTCCGTATACAATCTACGCCTATCACGTCCCACATGCACAAATCATGACACCAGGCATTTAGGCCTATAGTGACGCCCAAAGTAAGGCGTGGAATCCATCCGATAATCGTGTATTTCGCCCCTCGTGGAGAACGGAAGTAGCAAGAGTCCTCTGGTTCGAGCAGCGTGCAGTAGAGACGAGTCGCCAGCACCATTCATGTCTATGGCCGNCCTCGTGGAGAACGGAAGTAGCAAGAGTCCTCTGGTTCGAGCAGCGTGCAGTAGAGACGAGTCGCCGGCACCATTCATGTCTATGGCCGGGCCGAGCCGAGTCACGTCACATGCCACTTCCTCATTTCTAAAAACGGTTAAAAATTGCCCCGAGAAAACTTCGTCGGATGGCGCGAACTACTCAGTTTTCAGTCTCGAGGCCTTTCACACTCGCCTTGCGCGAATGCAGGCAGACAGCGTGCCCACTCCAAGTACAGAACGTTGCACTCACGTCGAACTTGTAACTTCCAATACTCCATGTACTTTCATGAAGTCATTTGATAGTAATTAGTATTTTGAAGATATTCTTTGGGAATGAAGAGATGAAACAGAATTAAGCGTATGACCTGGCTTTTGGTAGTTTCAACGTTTGTGGGCTATTAATACATGTAACATATACTAATGAATGTGAATGCAAAAAGTATTTTAATTTTGCAGCATTTTAAAGTGTGACTATCGTAGCGTTATAATGTCAAGTATCAAACATTTATGCACTCCATTCTCAGAGATTTCACGTCTGCTGAAGTCTCTTACGATATTAATGCCTCTCTTAGTTCTGCAGCTCGTGTATCTTTCGACCTTTGGGTCAGGCGACAATGTCATGGCTGCATTCATAACAGACACGCGCGTGAACCATGTCTCTGAAAGGAATGAGGAAGAATCGACCCTTCGTGTCGACATGCTTCTTTCACATTGTCTATGGTGAGATTGCAATCATTGAAACATTTCAACTCTACCTCAAGGCTGCATTAACCCTTTCGTGCATGGTGTCCACCGTAATGGACGGCAAAATTTTTGGCGATAATTATTAGTTTTCAGCCATGGTACTCATACCTTGAAACCTTTGGTGCGTGCAGTCGACTCAAGGGCACATAATCTGTTCAGTTTTGCTTTCTTACAGTAGAACCTCCTTAAACGTTAAACCATAAATGGCATATTTTTGTTTTGCTTTAAAAATTCATGCACGATAGGGTTAATGCTTATGTAAACGTAGGGATTTTCTTCCCTCACCACAGCAGCTGTGTACAGAATGCCAATTGGTGGAGTGCAACATACTGTCACTGGAAGTGATTTGGAAACCACTGTAGAAAATTCAGAGCGGGCACATAAAGGCCACAAGCACGCACATCTTTGCTCGAGGTTGCATTCGAGGACGCTTCACGCGTATTGTGGCCTGATGGAGGCGTGCAGGTCCCCTCCTTCATTTTGCGCAGTCGAAGACGATCACGTGACAGGTGCATTTTTCATCAGACTTTTAAAAAGCGATCTACTTCTTTTTATTTAGCCTTCTCGATGAAGTTATCTATGTATAGGAACAGTTTCATGGAAAAAAAATTAATTTAACCGTTGAGGTGAAAGGGTAAATGTGGATTTTTGACACCAACGAGATATAACTAATGGAATCGATTCAAATTTCAGAACAAAATGTACAGGGTGTCACAACGAATCGTAACGATTTGATTTTTAATAACTTAAGGTGAAAGGGTAAATGTGGATTTTTGACACCAACGAGATAATATAACTAATGGAATCGATTCAAATTTCAGAACAAAATGTACAGGGTGTCACAACGAATCGTAACGATTTGATTTTTAATAACTTTTTTCGTTATGCACCGATTCCGATCACACTTTTAGCGCAGAGCACATATCACGTAGAGCGTTTCAAGAATTTTCTTTCCATTTTTCTCTCCTTCAATCGAATAAGCAGCTGATTCAAATATCTTGACGCTTGCTATGATACAGATGAAGAAAGCAAGCCGACTTTTCATAATGCAGGATTTGCTTACTGTCTCTCTCTTTGTTCCCTAACTTATTTCTATCCTCCTGTGATGCATTGCTGACCTTACATCTTCGATGACGGTCCGTTTACCGCAAAAAAAAAACAGGTTCTCATCCTTTCTCTGTGTGATCTCATCAGACAGCTTCAATTTCTTTTCGACTCCAACTTCGAGCATGAACGAGATCAATACTGCAGCGGTGCCGGTGAGATAGTTGTTGCACATCTGATACAAAACGTGAAAGTCCACTAAAACTCGAAGTAGTTGGTACGGGGCAGTCGCAAGCTTTCAGAATATTGCATATTTAAACTACCATGCATTATTGGGTTAATAAAGCACGACAATAGGAACTTGTCTGCCGGATGACTTCTCGACCCCAAGGTTAGGAATCGCTGCCTTTGGATTTGGCACTTATTTCGCGGAGAAATTTGCGGTACCTAACCATGTTGGAAGGATAATGTGTGTAAAAGTTGCTCCTCGCCTTTCACACATCGAAAAAAATCGATGTCGGAATTATTTATAAAAATTTCTTATTTCTGGACCACTGTGCACAGCCACCATATGACCTGATGAACGAGGTTCTGTGGGATATGACGAGGGATCAACGCCTTCAATCTCTCCAAAGAACAAGAAATCCTACATTCCAATGAGTTAAGCAACAACAAATATACTCACTCCGTATATTTATAGGTTAACGCTTTGCGGTCCGTTGTCGGACATAGTCCGACAATCTCCATAACGTTACAAATGAAATGGATCCAAAAAGGGTTAATAGCGAACAGAACAATTGCGCAATACGTCGAAAACGTATACGATGCTGAGATAGGGATTGCTGGCAGAAGGCACCTCCTTTTTCCACTTCCTCATACTTAGCCGTTTGTCACAAATTTTCATTTTTCCAATATGTTTATGTGAGCTTGCACACGAGTAACATGATATCTTCCAGTCACTACTTCTCGCCCTGCTGCTTCTCTTTCTACAGAGAAACTTGGGCGAGTGGAACGAAAACCGGGTATCTGCACAGTCCTAGAGGAGGGAAGGAGGCGTACAAGAATTAGTAAAATGACCTATTTCCTCAATGGCACTAGGATCCGAGTGGCAAAAGACTCCATCGGCGTGGAGACTCGGTCCAAACGTTTCTAAGAAGAAATGGTCACCTCGTCAATCGACGAACTGCAGTCTCCACGTCGAACAAAGACAAATCGTAAAGAAACTTAAAATACAAATCCCGCTGGAAAGAGCACAGCTCAAATTACGGAGCACGACGTGTTTCCTTCTTGCTTGGGTAACTAACCTTACCCTTTACTTCCTTGGCTAGTTGTTCATGACGATGTCTGAAATCTATCCCAATACAAACTGAACCTCCTTCTTCGCAGAAACTCAACAGCGAAAGTAGATAGAGATATAGAAGATATACAAGACCTGCTTCCATCTGACATTTGTGGTCATGACGACCCATTCCGCTATAAAGCTGTACGCTTTGACCATAACGACGGCCTTAACCTAGCTGGGTAAGGCCAAGACAGGTCCCACGAGCTCTTCCTCTCGTCTCTCTCACAGCCGCACACTCTTAGAAAAGAGTGAGCGATTTCCGAGAAAGGGAGCAAAACTGGAGTTAGCGATTTTACTCCCTAAAAAAACAGGAAGTGCTGCCGCCACCTCTCTCTTTCCTGAGAGTCGCCACTAATATTTTCCACTAGTTTGAAAAGTACTCTCTCTCCTTCGTTTCGCGCCTTTAAAAAAGTTATGGATTCTGCTCATATAAAGGAGTAGTTATCGATTGCACTTCCTCGCTCCCTTTCTCGGAAATCGCTCACTCTTTTCTAAGAGTGTAATATCATCTACTCGCGTTTGTCTGAGACACCCTTGGCAGCATCGGGCATACATTGCCGATCTGTTCGCTAATTTCATTCATCCTCTTAGTTTGCATTGTCGCATCCTGTAAGAATACACACAGGAATCGGCAGGCATAAAATACTTCCCTGAAATCCCAAAATGTCTACTGTAGTCAGAATAAAACGAATGGCTTCAAACGCTTGGATAAACCTATCCCCATATGGGCCTTCGTGTGCTCGCAACCCTCCTTAGATTCCAATTGATAAACGCCATAAGGCGTTAGGAAAGAAGCTGCCGTGCCAACAGAAAATCTGGCCTAAGGCAAAACGCCGCCTCTGGCGGTCCATTTCAACAAATGGGAAAGCAGCAAGTGGAGGACCAGCAGGTATCATCTCTTGAGAAAGAAAACAATAAAATGAAATGATCGCACCGGAAGACCGTGAATGTTCCTCGTTTAGAGGTAGAAATGCTTCGTCAGAAGTTGAAGAGAGCACAGGAGCTACTGCAGCTCAGAATAATTATTTTACTCCGATGATATAATTAAGGAACAGTCATCAAAGATATCCGAAGAAATGTCGCTATGATTCAAAAACCCGTCCACAGAAGTATTCACAAATACTCAATTGTGAAATAAGTTATCAAGAGCATATCCATCCATTGGCTATTAGGATCTTCACACCCATTAGAACTCTTTTAGACAAACACCAGAACACGGGAAATACAGGGAGGAAGAACAGGGATCGTTACGAAGAGTGAAAAAACTGCTAAAAAAATGGTGATTGAAAAAGGATCATCATGCCAGTTCCGATCCAATGCGAGATGGCCGGACGTCGAATTCACACAACCCACCCCATTTGGATTTCGCGATATATCTGGTACGATTTCCCCGTGCCACAGGCTCGCTTCGCCACGTTGTCTACCTACACAGCATGCCTTTCATTCCGAGCCCTTCCACCCAAACGCGTTTTGGCGCAGATCTGATAGGGGTCTCTCCGACACCCCTTGGGCTACTTATTTCGTCCACAGTCAGGACAGTGAGTTGGCATTGTCAGAAAATGAAGGGGAGATTAAGTCAATAGAGATTTAGTATTGTGGTCTGGACCGTTGATTCATTCGACGTGGGAAATAGTAGTGTTTGTTGGAGAGGAGGCTGGAGTCTCCTTTTGCAGGGCAGTGCATCTGGTGGTAACGATGACCTGCAGGAAACTTGCAGAGGCGGCAGACACAGGTGGGATTAGGGTGGTGGAATTCTTTACGGGAGCGTATTACGTAGCGAAATCCGTGGCTGGTGAATCTGGTTACGAGATGGCGGTTGGTTTCATTTGCTCCTTTCTAGAAGTGACAGGTGGAAGCCGGACCTTCCGTGAAATTTTCAGCTAGAAAAATTCCAACACCTTTCGTTGACCTCGGCTTCGAACTCTCCCCACACACGCCCCTCGAATGGAAAGCGATCGGCCATTTTTAGTTCTTCGCAGAGGGTGGGAGTGCCAGTCGTTTGGTGCGCCAGGGTGGCAGAGGTGTTGCGAGAGAGGCAGTGTTTTTTTCGGGAAGGCGCTCTTCACTTTGTCCAATTCCAGAAGGTGTCGAAGTTTCAGGTAGGGAGCGATCACCTCTAGTCCGTAAGTGAGTAGGGGGGTTAATTTGATCGTGAACAACTTTAATGCGATCCCGATCTTCAGAAGATCCAGCCAAAGAGCTGCCTTTTTCTCCGTCTCTACATGGTTTGTGAAGATCAGCGTTGTCTGGAGGGTGACACCTTCATACGCTCTTTCCCAGCCGATGTGGTCACTACCAAAAGTGAACGGTGCATCGGTCTTGGAGCGACGCCCTTTTCTGAATTTTTTGTGAACCTGCCCAAAACTAAGGCAGTCATTTCGTTGTCATCAGTCCAGATCTGGAGTGCTTCGATGGTCTTTTGCAGCTCCGCTCGGTTCGAGGAGAACATGGCAAGGTCGACCTGGACCGATGGGGCCGCATGTTTCAGGGCTGCTGGGAGGTCCCTGGAAAATATCAGGAATAGGGTAGGACTTAGGCAATCGCCTTGAAGTACGTCCCGTGTTTCGGGAATTGCCTTGGAAGTTCTCAGGCCATCGTCGACCTTTACGTAGTTTTTTTCCAGAGGACGTCATGGATGAGGCTGGGGATGCGTCCCTTGATTCCCCTACGTTCTAGCTTGTTTATGAGAATGCTCCTGTCGACTGTGTCAATCTGAGGACAGATCACCGTCCTCTGCAATATCTCAGACAAATGAAGGACCCTGACGGTCGAATGACTCGTTCGATTATGTAGCTACAGCAGTACAGGTATTCTACAAAATATAGAAGAGGCAAGACCAATGTACACCCTTGTTGGTCTTTCACGGCTACTATTTTCACGCGGGTGGATGGTAGGCAAGCTGCTCGTGGTCCCCCGTGTTAAGCGTGCTCTGTATCCCCAAGATCCAAGTGCGTGAACCAATGCCTCCACTACGGAAACGGTTAACAGTGGATGAGGACAGTTCCAGAGCTTTCAGATGACGTTCATTTCACCAGTGGTAGACCACGCTCAATTAGGGTTAGAGCGCCTCCAGGCACAGCGTCGATGCCCCAAACTTCCAGCTATCCTCCAAATAATGGGATGGTCGATCTGTGGAATTGAATAATGCGCAATATGATGCTGAATACCAGTACTATGAAACACTGACACGACAGGGAGACCTAAACTTGCAACATGGTTATCTGCAGCTTAATGGAAAAGTTCTAGCTCTTGCAGCAGAAAGGCCCAGTCTCTTTCGTTGGGCACATGAACTACATAACACCTTGGTCGTGAACAGATTCTTGCACGGTTACAACATAAATATTACTGGTGGCGAATGGAAGACTCAGTTCGCGATTCGATAGTCATTCGCAGTTTGCCAGTCTTTGTTAGTCACCCTACCACTAGTTTAACCATTGTCATCATTGTTTCTTCCTTTGGCAGCTTTGGTATGTTGGTATTTTGACCTCAGTGCCGATCACTCCCCGTTGTAACAGAAACATACTGGTTGTATATGACCTAGGCATAAAGGAGTAAAAGCAACCGCGATTCCTAATGAAACTGCTGACACTATAGCAAGAATTCACTTGGTGCAAGTCCTCTTCAGATTCAGTCTTCCAAAAATACTTCATTCTAAATGAATCAACGATCTGGAAATCAATGTCAAACTTTGGGAGTGAAGAAACTTAGCACTCTACCTTATCATCCTCGTGGTAATGGTCTTATTAAAAAGACAAACTCAATATTAAAGAATGCCTTGCATCCCCTTTGTCAATATTTTCCTAATGCTTGGGACTTGCATTTTCCTCTCATACTTTTTGCACTTATAACTTCCTCCCTGAGTTACATGAAAACTTCTTCCTATGAGGCTCTACTTCAGCAGTCCCCAAGAGTTCCTTAAGATTTTCAAATGCAAGAAGTTACACCTGGTAGATACATTCCCAGAATGCTTGTCAAACCAGATAAGGGAATCTCTTCAATTAGTATCTGAGAATCCGCATTCAGCCAAAATGAAGCAGAATCTATTTTCACCTGCAGCATCCTCCACCGATACTATCATCATGATTATCCATACCATATCTATACTCCTTATAAGTCTCACGGACTTGATGTTCATCTGCAGATTGCTTTTGCTGCATTCTATGAAGGTACACTTTCCCTTTCATTTCTGGACCTGGAGAATCTCATAAAAGGACATATGAGCACTGGGATGATGTTGCACCCCCCTAAAGATGATCCTCCAACTCCTTTGCCATGCAAGACCAAGATTACTGACTGACCCGGCAACCTTTAGGTTGGGACATTCTTTTACTACTCGGACTCTGCATTATGCCCTGACGAATTTCACTTAACACATTGCGTACCGGGCATTCTACCCCGTCGATCCGCCGCTCTGACCTAAGCCTCAGTTTACCTAGGCCTGAAGCTCGGTGCCTACGAGGCTATCACTTTTTCGGCCATAGGCTAGGCAAAAGACTCGAAAACGGAGATCTCCGTGAGCGGTACGCAAAGTGTTAAGATACCATCAGTCATCCATTCAGAGGTCCACTTCTCACTAATATTGGACTTGACAGAATCCGACTCGACCGCTTACCCTTCTATTAGACACGTCTTCCTCCAGGCAGGAGAAAATGACATGGACCATGACAGGCCTCGCGAACTTTCACTGCTTCAGGGAGTTTCTACCGGCCTGCCAACTCTTGCCACTTCTTTACCCCTCGGTTCAATTCTTTTCACTTTTCCCTTTAAAAGATTCAGATGGTCGGACCTTGGAGAACACTCTGCTCAATTCATGGACTACAATCCAAGACTTGAATGTGACAACCAAGAAAAACCACTTCACCCCAGACGCATAGGCGCCGAACCCAGGGGGGCAATGGGGCGCATGCCCCCCCAACCCCCAATAAATATATACAGAATATTATCAATGCAAAATATGCATTCTTCCAATAAATCCTTGAATGAGTGAGACCATGTTACTTAAAGGCCATTTGGACCTTGCCCCCCCAATATTTTTTAGAAGTCGGCGCCTATGCCCAGACGGGGTTCATCTGTCTAAATCTGGACTGTTTTTCCACTGTCGCAATCTCTCTTTTCAATTTGACAAAGAAATTTCTTTATCTTTATGATCCGTCCCAGTCGGTAAATGAGCAGTCGCTACGGTTAGGTTAACGCTTTGCCTACCGCTCGCGGAGATCTCCGTTGTTACCACATTGCGTACCGGACATTTTACTCCATCGATTCGCCGCTCTGACCTGAGCCTCAGCTAGCCTTGTAGGCGCGAGATTTTGATTAAGGTATCACTTTTTCGGCCATAGGCTAAGCAAAAGGACGCACGAAAGGACTCAAAAATGGATATCTCTGTGAGCAGTACGCAAAGTATTGTTACGGAGGGAAAGTGGGCGACGGACGATGGCATATGACGAAAGAAGCCAAGGAACGGCCGGGAATTGAATCCGGGCTTCCTGATTGCCGATCAGGTGTGCTACCACTACACTACCGAACCCTGGACATTCAGTCGAGTCTCCCGATGCCATCCTCATCCGTCACAGTATTAAGAACGACTCCTCCATATGAACCCAAAATCATACTCTTCCTCATTCGTCCGTCAGTGTAAGACTAGACATCTTAGGCTTAAAGTACGTACAGAGAGTCCGATGCGGAACCATATCTTTTTGTGGACTAGCCTATGGATCAGATAGGCATCGCAGTGTTAGTCTTACACGTTGGTAACACGCGCGACACCCACAAGGCTATGCTTATCTGGGCAATAGGCTACACCATACAAATCTGTAGTTCCTAGCATATCGGACATCCTGTATATGCGCGGTTAACACGAGTTAACACCGCGTCAGTGAACAGTCACCCAGTAGTAGTTGAAGGGTGGTAGTCCCCAGTCGGCAGATGCGAAGGTCGAGGACGATCGGAGATAGCTGCTAGAGTAATAAACACACCAGAGATCACTTTCTTCTCTTCTACATCCGTCAACGGGTTCATAGGTTTAAAACGATTCCATCTTTAATCGCATCGCACCTTCACAAATACATTAATTTATTAAATCGTAAAGACAGGCCAATATGAGTTTTGAGAAAAAAAAGCACCAGGATGTTGTTAAAGTTTCATATTTAGGTCAGTCCATTTCTGAACGTTTCTCTCTACTCACAGTACCCACTCATTCACTTTTATATTTTGCCTGCTAAGAATCGCCATGCTATCGCGGAAATGCGATCGAAACGGATTCAAATGAATAAATCTCAGAGCACATTTCTAGATTGCCCTTGAGGCAGTTGAAGACTGATACTGACTGATACAGACAGGTGATAGGTCGAACAGTGTCGACTCACTTTCACTTCTTTCACTCAAATCTGTCAATCGAATGGGGCTTTTTAAAAGCGGGAGTTTCGACCAAAAAGGCCTCTGTTGTGAGGTGCAGCCTCATCAAGTCTGGGTCATGATTACCAGTTTTCCCGCCTATTTTGAGACCCCGAAAGGCACGGCAAAAGACCGTTATCTGGAGAAGATGAAGACGTGCGAAGACTGCGATCCTTACGCGCTTGAAGCCCTATGATGGGCTGGTAGATGATGCCAAGTTATGACGAAATTCTTACGGCNAAGTTATTAAAAATCAAATCGTTACGATTCGTTGTGACACCCTGTACATTTTGTTCTGAAATTTGAATCGATTCCATTAGTTATATTATCTCGTTGGTGTCAAAAATCCACATTTACCCTTTCACCTTCAATTAGTATCTGAGAATCCGCTTTCAGCCAAAATGAAGCAGAATCTACTTTCACCTGCAGCATCCTCCACCGATACTATCATCATGATTATCCATACCATATCTATACTCCTTATAAGTCTCACGGACTTGATGTTCATCTGCAGATTGCTTTTGCTGCATTTATGAAGGTACACTTTCTCCAGGTCCAGAAATGAAAGGGAATCTCATAAAAGGACATATGAGCACTGGGATGATGTTGTACCCCCCTAAAGATGATCCTCCAACTCCTTTGCCATGCAAAACCAAGATTACTGATTGACCCGGCAACCTTTAGGTTGGGACATTCTTTTGCTACTCGGACTCTGCATTATGCCCTGACGAATTTCACTTAACACATCACGTACCGGGCATTCTACCCCGTCGATCCGCCGCTCTGGCCTAAGCCTCAGTTTACCTTAGCCTGAAGCTCGGTGCCTACGAGGCTATCACTTTTTCGGCCATAGGCTAGGCAAAAGACTCGAAAACGGAGATCTCCGTGAGCGGTACGCAAAGTGTTTAGATACCATCAGTCATCCATTCAGAGGCCCACTTCTCACTAATATTGGACTTGACAGAATCCAACTTGACCGCTTACCCTTCTATTAGACACGTCTTCCTCCAGGCAGGAGAAAATGACATGGACCATGACAGGCCTCGCGAACTTTCACTGCTTCAGGGAGTTTCTACCGGCCTGCCAACTCTTGCCACTTCTTTACCCCTCGGTTCAATTCTTTTCACTTTTCCCTTTAAAAGATTCAGATAGTCGGACCTTGGAGAACACTCTGCTCAATTCACGGACTACAATCCAAGACTTGAATGTGACAACCAAGAAAAACCACTTCACCCCAGACGGGGTTCTTCTGTCTAAATCTGGACTGTTTTTCCACTGTCGCAATCTCTCTTTTCAATTTGACAAAGGAATTTCCTTATCTTTATGATCCGTCCCAGTCGGTAAATGAGCAGTCGCTACGGTTAGGTTAACGCTTTGCGTACCGCTCGCGGAGATCTCCGTTGTTACCACATTGCGTACCGGACATTTTACTCCATCGATCCGCCGCTCTGACCTGAGCCTCAGCTAGCCTTGTAGGCGCGAGATTTTGATTAAGGTATAGATAAAAAAATGGTAGATCAAAAGGACGCACGAGAGGACTCAAAAATGGATATCTCTGTGAGCAGTACGCAAAGTATTGTTACGGAGGGAAATTGGGCGACGGACGATGGCAGGCATGAGAAGACGAAAGAAGCCAAGGAACGGCCGGGAATTGAACCCAGGCCTCCTGATTGCCGATCCACTACCACTACACTACCGAACCCTGGACATTCAGTCGAGTCTCTCGATGCCATCCTCATCCGTCACAGTATTAAGAACGACTCCTCCATATGAACCCAAAATCATACACTGACGGACGAATGAGGAAGAGTAAGACCAGACATCTTAGGCTTGAAGTACGTACAGGGAGTCCGATGCGGAACCATATCTTTTTGTGGACTAGCCTATGGATCATATAGGCATCGCAGTGTTAGTCTTACACGTTGGTAACACGCGCGACACCCACAAGGCTATGCTTATCTGGGCAATAGGCTACACCATAAAAATCTGTAGTTCCTAGCATATCGGACATCCTGTATATGCGCGTTTAACACGAGTTAACACCGCGTCAGTGAACAGTCACCCAGTAGTAGTTGAAGGGTGGTAGTCCCCAGTCGGCAGATGCGAAGGTCGAGGACGATCGGAGATAGCTGCTAGAGTAATAAACACACCAGAGATCACTTTCTTCTCTTCTACATCCGTCAACGGGTTCATAGATTTAAAACGATTCCATCTTTAATCGCATCGCACCTTCACAAATACATTAATTTATTAAATCGTAAAGACAGGCCAATATGAGTTTTGAGAAAAAAAAGCACCAGGATGTTGTTAAAGTTTCATATTTAGGTCAGTCCATTTCTGAACGTTTCTCTCTACTCACAGTACCCACTCATTCACTTTTATATTTTGCCTGCTAAGAATCGCCATGCTATCGCGGAAATGCGATCGAAACGGATTCAAATGAATAAATCTCAGAGCACATTTCTAGATTGCCCTTGAGGCAGTTGAAGACTGATACTGACTGATACAGACAGGTGATAGGTCGAACAGTGTCGACTCACTTTCACTTCTTTCACTCAAATCTGTCAATCGAATGGGGCTTTTTAAAAGCGGGAGTTTCGACCAAAAAGGCCTCTGTTGTGAGGTGCAGCCTCATCAAGTCTGGGTCATGATTACCAGTTTTCCCGCCTATTTTGAGACCCCGAAAGGCACGGCAAAAGACCGTTATCTGGAGAAGATGAAGACGTGCGAAGACTGCGATCCTTACGCGCTTGAAGCCCTATGATGGGCTGGTAGATGATGCCAAGTTATGACGAAATTCTTACGGCAATGTCATCATATCTTTTCAAAGGAAAGTCAGCGTTAAATGGTTGTTTCGAAAAGAAAGCGACTCCACAGAACTGAGTCCACGATATGATAGGAAAGTTCGGACCATAGTATTCACTTTTCACTCACGTACATTTGTGTATCTCACGCTAGATGTCGCTGAAACCCGTTTTCTTCCCTTTCGAGTTTTTGTCGCATATCCAAATGCTTACAATGGATAACCCTGTCAACCATGATCCTTTTTCATTCATACCGCCCCTTAGATTTTACATATTGCACATGTACAAATTACTAAACAGAAATACCCAGGAAAGGATGCAGATTAAATAAACCTCTCTAGCTTAGAAGCTTGACCTTCGCGACATACGAGGGTCACTCGATAAGTTATCTACCTGAATAAGAAAGAAACATCCGAGGGGAAAAATAACACTTTATTTTTCAATGTAGTCACCTTTTAACTCAACACACTCATTCCACTTTGATTCCTTGGAATCAAAGTCAACTTCTTGTCATCAACCAGAAACGGCAACTTTCAGCTCTTCATTGCATGAAAATCTTTTTCCAGAACAGAACAAAAAATAGTCGATCCGGGCTGTAGGGAGGATGGTTGAGCTCCTGAAAGCCACACTCCCTCACTGCTGCCTCAACTTTCCATGATTTGTGGACGGGCGCGTTGTCATGGAGAAGAAGGACCCCCCTTGACAACTTTCCTCTGCGTTTTTCCTCGATGGCATCGTGTAAATTTTTCATGGTGGTAGCATAGGAATCGCCAGTGATTGTACACTCGTCTGGCATGAACTCAAGCAGCAGTAGTCCCTCGC
>CAJPEV010004101.1:0-24830 GCA_905338385.1 Darwinula stevensoni
TAAACCTTCCGATAGCCGAGGTCGTTCAGATGGTTGCCGATAGCCATATGGGTGACTCCAAGTGTAGTCGCCAATTCGCGAGTGGTGGCGTTCGGCTTTGCGTTGAGGGCGTTCCGCAGGGCTTCGTTAGAAAGTGTTGCAATACTTTTTTTCCAACCCAATACCATATTTTTAGCTACTGAAAAAATGAAATACAAAAACGTTGAACAACGTAATTCTTAGCACATCCGTTTGAGTCTGTCGTGCGGTTTTGCACTCTTTCTGAGAGTTATTCCCTGCTGCACTTTCATGCTTGACAGCCCCACGCGAGTGCAAACAGGACGAGGAAGGTACAACTTATATTGGTACGGAAAACGTCACTAAGAAGGGATTCCAGTGCCAGGCATGGATTAGTAATTCACCAAACAACCAACTCACCACACTCCTGGACTATGGTGATCTTGGTCAATATTCCTATTACGACAGAGGTAAGTGGAAGACTTTCCTTTTCTTTCCTCTTTTGGAAGGCACCTACGATGCAATCTAAAAAAAAATTACATCTGGGCTATTCAGGCCCATACCCTAGTAGCATATGACATTGAACCAACATTGATTCAACGTCGTCCCTGAAGCGAACACATTTTGGGGGATGAAATATTTTCAAAATAGCTTTTGCTTCAATAAAACGGAGTGAAATGGAAAGTTGAAATTCCACATGAACGTGCAGATTGAGACACTGAGGTCAGGAAAAAATGTTCAATTTCAAATGTACCTCCTGGGGCCATTTTTTAGGGGTGACGTTTTGAATTATTAGTTTTGTTATGGCGAATTTGTCTCCAATAGGAAAGTGGAACGTGGCATACGCATAATTGACGTGATATTGAGGTTATGAAAAATTCAGTTCATATTTAGTGCTATGCCCCAGAGTATAGCTTTTGGGTCGGTCGGCTCTTTCAAAAATATTTTTGCACTAGCGAAAAGGGCAAACGCATAAGATTGAAACTTAGTGTGAATATAGTTCTCCGAGTACTGCTTTCAGTAAAAAGAAAAAATAATTTTTAAGTAAAATCCCTCAGGGCACTTTTTTGCGGGAGGTTCATTTCCCTTAATCTTTTTTGATCAAACGAAACGGAGAGCCATAGAAAGTTGACAATTGCAGAAGTACCTTATGGATTGATGAGTTAAGAATATATAATACTTTTGAAATCAGTTCCTTCGGCGCGGATAATGGAAGGGAAGTATGTTAAGGTTAATTTTTCTCTTTGATTAATGACAATTTACAGGGTACCCCGTATGTCACTATACTAATTGAAACCCCAATATCTTCCAAATTGCAGGGAGGTCGCTGTCGTTAATATTAATGGAAAGAATGCCCTTTAGAATGTTTATCACGATATTGACTTTTAATCAGACACAAATGGAACTAGCTTCAAATACATATTAAAACAGTACTAGTTTAGGGGCGTTTTTGGATTCACATGGTTGAATCCACTATTACGAATTTCCTACACTTCATGTTTTCTCTCCTGACTTCAGAAAGAAACAAAGACTTATTTGAATCAATTTGCTTATGCTATCGTGAGAGAAGACTTCGCAATTGACGTTTGAGGGACAAAGAGAGGATGCAACTTAGATGGAGGTCTTTGAGAGTCCCATCAGAGTTAAAGGGGGACTTTCAGGGATTTTTAAATGCCAAGCTTCATGCCAAATTAATTGATATACGCAATGGAGATTTTGAATCACTTCCAAAAAGTAGAAATGCCTCAATTTTTGACAAACATCAATGCGAGTGACTTGCTATCGTTTAGTTAATGTTACTTCTTTTTTGTGGGAGTTGTTTGATATATGTGATTTTAACAAAATAACACATTGACTCAGGTGACTTGCGTGATATATGTAGACATCTGATGTAAAGCACACAAAAAATCAATAGAAAAATCTTCTCAATTATAATTCTGAATACCTTATGGTGCGAATTTCGACAGGGACGAATATTGAATCATTTTCGTCACTTTGAAAGCGTAATTACTAAAAGCTGAAATTTTAGTTCAAGTGCTTATCTTGACACAAATACAAATAACGTTATTTAGTTGTGTGATTTATCTCGAAGACCTTTTCTATTTAATTTTTTCTATTTACGAATGACATTTTGGCTGTAAGAAGCTTGAAAATGGAGAAATATAGGAATTATATTTGGTAATCATAAAGTTCTTGGGACGTATATTTTAGGAACATTTTCTTTTTCTCGTACATCCTCACGAGGACCTTTTTTTTTAAAGCACGTATTCTATACATTTTCGCTCTCACAAAACGGGGAGATGGAAACTGAAACTTAAGCTCAAAATATTTGCATAGATGCTTATTTAGAAAGATCCTTTTCTTCAAGATGTTTCTTTCGGGGCATCCCATTTAGGGAAAAGTTTTCCATTGGAATGATTGTTTCAGTATTACCTAGAAAAGAATGTTCCAGGGAAACTCTTTTCTTCCATTTCATTTCTGCAGAAATATTCTCATACAGCCTGCTACCAGAAAATATTTATCATAAACGATGCTAGTCTGCATAGATGACTAAACTAGTGCATGGTAAACCTGCCGTTAACCAGAGGAAGCGAAACGCTTTGTTGTCGCGGAAGGAGTCACCACGATGTTCAGAGAAAACCACCTCAGAAGCACTCGGACGTTTTCAGTCAACTTTTCATTCAAGTTATTGCCAGTGTCCCATTAACGTCCTGCGGGAACGTTCTATTGACTGCTTAAATGTTAAAAATTCAATACAATGAAACACATTTCAATTGATAAGTTCCCTGAAGTTAAAGAAAACTTCATTTTTTATCATTCATACGATATGCCATTAACGTTTTTTTCATACGTTCTTCTCATGACTTCAATTCCATTCGGTCCAAGTAGAGCCCTACTCACGTTGCTGGGGTTAGAAGCCAATAGTTCCCCAATTAGTAGGATTGAAGGTGCTATCTTACACTGGCTGGGATAGTCTAGTGGAAACGCGTGGCGAAATTAAATCTTACAACAGAAAATGTCATATTATCTGCAGATATCTTTCATGCAGGAGTCAGACATTCACAATACCGAAAACTCGCTATGGTAGGCTATGCCTCGGCGCTCCATTACCTTGAATTGTGATTGATTCATTTATTCTTTGCGAAATGGCAAACACGTACGTAAAGTAAGTTCCCATTGAAAAACGTGACACATGAGGACGAAAGCCTTCATTTTTTCATGAAAATCATTACTTCTATGATTGCTAGAGTGCCTAACTTGAAATACAGGTAAAATCTCGTTGTAACGAATACCGCTATAACGAAATTTTCAGTATAACGAATTTTTTTACGATCCCAGCTGAAGTCAGGTAGACTGCATGCTGAAAAATTCCCATTATAACGAATCAAAAAAGCGCAAAAAAATCAGCATAACGAACTTACTTTTTCCAGAATTTTCATTTTTGCTTCGAAGAATAATGCTGTAGCTCTAAATGGTTCCCTTTTGACTTGAAGAATACCAGCGTTTTCAGTTATTTCTTTTATAAAAAATAAAAAAACAGTGAATTTCGATATAACGAATTTTTCAGTATAACGAATTTTTTTTTAGGTCCCTCCAGGTTCGCTATAACGAGATTTTACCTGTATTTTCATTTGTCGCTTTTTCTATGGGTAGAGAAAACATTTTGAAATACTTCCCTCCTATAATCTTCGTTAATGAGACATATTTCAAAAAGTAGGATTTTTCCTGTACGCAGCCTTCAAACAAGTACTTCTGAGGGAAGTTTAAAGTTTCTGTCTCCACTTCGTTGGATCAAAAAAAAAATTCAGGAGTATGGGACTCATAAAAAAAGTTCCCTGAAGGGTTTTAACGAAAATTTTTTTTCTTTTAAATGTAGACTCAGGGAACTCCATGCCACCAAGTTTCAACCTTATACGTTTCCCCTTTTGCTGGCGGTAAAAGATGTATTTGGAAAAGCGACCCACCCAAGAGCTGTGCTCTGAGGAGAAGCATTTAACATTTTATGAGGAGAAGAACTCAACATTTTTCTTTAACTCCTTGTCTCAGAAGACACATTCATGCAAAGTTTCAACTTTCCATGTTCAACAGTTTATCTGATGCAAAAAAATTATTTGAAAACATGTCTCTTTGAAATTTGTACCCCCAGGGCATTTACTTCCAAAGTCAGAAACTTTCTGAAGCATCCCAATAGGTAGTCATGTACCAAGTTTCATCTTTCCAAACTAGCTCACTACGCCAGGACAATATAAAAATTCTTGAAAACGTCGGCCCCAAAAATATGTCCCTAGGGCATGGATCTAAAATTTTGCATTTTTCCTGAACTCATCGTCTCGGTAGACACGTCCATAGCAAGTTTCAACTTTCCGTGTCTCTCCGTTTTACTCAACCAAAAATATTGTTCCGAAGGGGGAATGAGTAACGGCACAAAATAAAGCCAAGGAATGAACGGGAATTGAACACGCGCCTCCCCATTCCCGATCAGGTGTGGTACCACAACACCACCGAACCCGGGCCATCTTGTCAGGCCTCTCGATGCCATCCTCATCCATCACAATATACATATTTGAAAATTCTCCCCCCACAATGTCTACCCCCAGGGGATGTACCTCCAATATTATATATTTTTCTGAACTCTGCATCCCAACTTGTGTACTAAGATTCAAATGTCTAACCTTTCTAGAACATGGTTAGAATCAGCGTCCTTCAGTCAGTCGGTCAGTCACGATCATATTAGATGAGAGATATGATTACGAATGCTGAAATTGTTTTCCTAGAAATCACCTTGGAAAATGAACCATCCTCCCTCTATCGTTCGAGCCTGAGTTCTCTGGAGACTCTTTGGATAGGGATATCTATAATTACGGATTGGTTCAAGAACTTCAGTATCTTCCGCTCTGGTTCATGCGGAGAAAAATCGGCTGCATTATGGAAAGTTTTGGGGAGCTAATTCCAGCTGTATCAGGAATTGGCCCGCTATTGCGACAACTTTGACGCCATCTATCCTCGGTTGTGCGACCCTGTTTTCTTTCAGAAAATGTTTTTTGCTTGTCGTACACTACCATGAACAAAGTTGTAATTCTATGAAGGCTAATTTCTGGGAAATAAAATTCTATTAAATGTCTTACAGTTTAGGTCATTCTGTAAGGCGACAAGGCTTTCGTTACCACGGTTTCTGGGAGCTTTCAGCTGCAGTGATTCGGATAGCTTTGGAAAACCGAAACATAGCGCATGCAATTTTTTATATCAGTTCCTAACTTATTTGGTGATGCGACATGGGAATAGAAGCAATTGAATTAATTGATAAATAAACCGCGTCCGCTGCATCTAGTAAAGCATCATCCTTCTCTTTATTTTCTGATATTTTGCATGCACCTTTGTACCTAGGTAGACATCGGCACATACATTTTCAGGGACGTTTCTCAAACGCAGGTGCAGGAAAGCCGTATATCTACGCGCCATTCTTTCCGGACGAATTGCACTCGTTGCACAACTTCTGCCGAAACCCGAACAAAGACAAGGGAGGGCCATGGTGTTTCAAAGCTTCAGGGATGGGACGTGACTTCTGTGACATCCCCAACTGTTGAGTCGTTCTTGAATCTCTCTGATATCTGAGGTAGGTACGGTGACTGTTTCAATTGAAAGGCTGAAAGGTGAAGTGGTCTATCTGCAAATAAATTTCGAGAAAATGTTACTGGTTGCGTGCTCATAGGACCTTGGTCCTTTCATAGAGAAACTATTTTTTTTGTAATTAAGTAAAAGATAAAGTGATTTATCGATACATACCATGTTTTGTCACTTTTAACATGATGGCTGCTGGAATATTCGTGTAGAACGACAGGAAATATTTTTTTTCGGACTTTGCCTTTCAGCCCTTTCATTCATGTCATGCTTCCGTTCAAATGTATGTAATATTTCCATGTCTACGCCTTCGATGCCCCCTCCTAGGCTTTCATCCTTGTCAGAGCAAGCCCATACTATCCACAGATATACTCCACAGATGAGTGCGACGGGGGACATCATTACAGCGCACTTCACTAATATTTCCAGATACCAACTTTCACGAGTGAGCTTTGGTGTGCCACAAATCCCTATAGGGAATATATTGCCAATCACTTCACCATACACACGAAGGTGCAGCTCAACAAATCCAATCCCCCCCCCCCCAACTCTAGTCCTGTTAATCCCCAATTTCAGGAAAGAGAACTAATTTGAGCCCATTGTGTATACCTCCCTGTTCGTGGCATTTTCACTCTGAGTGTTGAAATAAAAAAAACGTGCAGCATTGTTTGAGCGAAAATTGTTGAATGCTTCTTCTTTCATTTGTAATCAGCCATGCCCTTCTATGAACACCGCCATGGATGCGATTGTTGACGAAATTCCTTATAACAAAACACTGACTGACATCAAAGGTGCAGGGTAATTGGAAGTTCACTGTGCCGCAGAATTGATTTATTTTCTGGAATTTATTTAGAATAATATTATGTATCACACGTATTACTTTCATTGATGAAATGAATGCCCTATCAATCCTTGATCGAATACTGGGTGCCAAGAAAACATTGGAGCAATATAAGTGCTCGTCTTTTCATATACAGTGAAAACTCGTTAACTCGAATCCTGAAGTCGAAATTCCGCTTATCTCGAACTTGAATACTTGGTCCCGGCGGAACCCCGTAGGACACCATGTTAAATGCTCCGTTTAACTCGAATTCGCTTATCTCGAATTTCCGGATAACTCGAATGACATTTTCACTCCCGATAACGATTTTCTCACGGTTAACTCGAATTCAGGGTGTGAAGGGGGCAAAAATTCTTCTCGTGGGACTTTTCGATTTTTGAATAGGATGAATGACAAGAAACCCGTTCTGGAGGATGTTCTTTTTCTTCTTTTGTTTTTTTTTTCTGGTTCCCCATCCTCCCACGCAGAGGGGAGAGGATTAAACCTGAGGAATGAAACCGAAAAGCTTCGGCTATAAAAAGCAACTTCCAGAATTCGCTCTGTCTACTTATCGCTCTCACTCCGAGCCATTCTAGTCATATTCTACTTCCTTTACGCCATTTGTGTGGAATGAGTTCACTCAAGAGGAAATTGAAGACTCTGACGCTCGAAGAGAAGTTGCACTTGATTCGGACTGTCGAAGAAGGCCGGCTGAAGAAGAAAGACATCGCAGAGAATTTCGGGATTCCTCCCTCTACACTCTCTATCATTATACGCAGCAAAGATAAGGTTTTGAGTGCACATGAGAAGCGCCTATTTACAGCAAGTTGCACGAAGATGAAGACAGCCAAGCAAGAGGACGTGGAAGCGGCTCTTCTGAGATGGTTTCCTGAAGTTCGTGACAGCACCACCTCGTGTCCGGAACACTGATGAGAGAAAAAGCGGATCAACTTGGAAAGGAACTTGGAGTTGATTTTAGTGCAAATGTTGGTTGGCTGGAACGATTCAAGCACCGTCATGGCATCGTGTTCCGACGAATTTGTGGGGAAAGTGCAGATGTTCCACAGAAGGAATGCGAAAGTTGGATCGAGGAAGAACTCTTGCATGTTCTAGGTTGCTACAGGCCTTAAGATGTGTTTAATGTTGATGAAACAGGCTTATTTTTCAAGCTGATGCCAGACAAAACCATGATTTTTCTCCATGACCCTTGCATTGGTGGGAAAAAGAGCAAGGACAGAATCACAGTCCTCGTTGGTGTAAACATGGATGGGTCCGAAAAACTCCCACTGTTGGTGATAGGAAAATCCGCAAAGCCACGATGTTTCAAGAATGTGAAGCCCCTCTGATCTGCCTTCAGAATGATGTACAGGGAGCAAGACTTTAACCACTTGCTCCGCTGTGGCCCTTTGTTCCATCAGTTTGTCGTCGACATGTATGTAAAAATCGAAAGTGAGCGGCTTAGATATTTTTGTCTTAACCAGACAAAACTGAGGGTGGAAAATATGAACATCTCCGAGATGCCATGGCCAATGATGGTGATCCAGCCAATGTTGGCAGGCTGACCATCCTTCCCTCCTCTTTACTGGAGGACCACGCTACATGCAGGAAAGGACTCAGGATGCCATGACTTATGTCAGAAACTATGGCACTCCAGATCTGTTCATCACTTTCACCTGCAATCCAAATTGGCCGGAAATTACTGCAGAGCTGCTATCAGGCCAAAAAGCAGAAGATAGAACAGATCTGGAGGCGCGAGTGTTTCATCAAAAGTTGACCATCCTGATGATGCTACACCTACGTTGGACCAACGCTGGATCTGTGCTGGAATTCAACATTGGCGATGTTTGCGAAATGTTGGTTCCCAATGTTGGTCCCTCGTAGGTTCGTCCCACTGCCCCACATTGGGTCAATGTCAAATGCCGACATGCGCCATGACATTCGGGGGATTTCAAGAGGTTCGATTGAGATCGAATTTCCGTACGTAATTGTTCGGCTCCCCTACTGGAGACCTTGCCAGCGAGTCTCTATCGGTGTGGCTGGAAGTACTTAAGGGAGTAGTACATTTTGGGTAGTCATCTATTAAAGCCTTCAATTTCCATAGCGGGATTTGAGCCCCACTAGGCCCTTCTTCCACTATGGAAGTGCTTGTCCGCCAAGACTCAGATGATCTTCCTTTAATCACACCGAACCTCCCCGAGGGGAACCAGATGCAGCCTCTGCAATGAAGGAATAGCAACTTGTTTTATTCTCCCTAAGTCGAGTGAAACCCCAATTTGATTTATGCTTCCTCCACGATTAACAAGATTCTACTAGTATTTGGACTGCTTAACCTGTTTAAACAAATAATGGTGAAATTCGAGTGTCTTCTTTTACGTTCTTTATGGAAATTATGGAATTGCTTCAAATACCGCAAGAAAGGTACTGGGGTATTAAATTAATTAATCACTCTCTGATTCCCTCTGATCCCCCATAAATAGCGGCTGCATTGTCGCCATCTCGAATCAATTGTGGGAAGCTTTTTGTTGTAATAGGTGCTACATACCTGCCATCTTGCTTATTCTGTGGGAAGCTTTTTGTTCAACTAACGAAGAGAGATGTCGCGTCCTGAGTCAAGACAAATGTTGACTGCCACCCCAGCGCCAATGTGGGGCCAACAGGGGCAGCCCACTGCGATGTCAGGCCACTTTTCCCCACTCGCAGCCAATGTGAGCCCAATGTATTGTGCTGTCGGGGTGGTGACATTTCCTTTCGCTGATGCTGCAAAAAAAAAAGAAAAATGAACCAAATTTGGTAATGTCACTGACAAAGTACAAATAGAACCAATTCCGCCAAAAGAACCCGATAGGTAGTTATTTTGATACTCTCTTCCAAGAGAATGAAAAAGAGTTATAAATTGAGGAAAAATAAAAGAATTTATCACCAGATGTCGTTATTTCACCGAAAGACCTTGGAGAGACTATCATTTCGCAAAAGTTTCATGTTTGAAGCAGGGAAGAATTGCTGCCTGAGGTAGGTACTTAAACCAAAAATAATACTTTTAAGTTTACTATGCATTGCTTTAAAGAAAAATTGCAGCTTCCACTTAATAATTTTATTTTGAAATTGGCTAGTATTGCAAGGTTGCTACATGCCTATTGCGCAGTGGTCCCGAAACTTTTTCAGGCGAGGGCCACATGGACACTTTGGTCCATTCTGAGTGGGCCGCACTAGTAACGTTAGTCAACCTATTGTGGGCCGCATTGAAAAAGATCAAATATTTTTGCATGGTTAACCTTTTATGTTGCCATTTATCTCG
Organism: Darwinula stevensoni; assembly: GCA_905338385.1. Classification (NCBI taxonomy): domain Eukaryota; kingdom Metazoa; phylum Arthropoda; class Ostracoda; order Podocopida; family Darwinulidae; genus Darwinula; species Darwinula stevensoni. The sequence continues at coordinate 9,732 of CAJPEV010004101.1, forward strand.
TTGTCAAGCAACTCAAAACCGGGATGCCCCATTTAAAAAATAAAAAATGGCCGGGACTGGACGAAAGAAACCTAGGGGGCGACCAGGGCTTGAACCTAGGCCTCCTGTTCTCTCGTCCAGTGCGATACCATTACACCACAGAACACAGAACATACAACTAATTTCCCTATCACGGCACATAAGGGTTTCTGTTCCAACGACAACCGGCAGTCTCGCCCTCCGTTCAACGTGACTACACATTAAAAGTACTACTTCCTTTCTCGTATTTCGCAGCTAAAATACACACCAGCGCAATCGGCTCATCAAGAGCTTGCGATTGATGTATTACAGGCACCATTCGACGGGTCGGAAGTCTTTCCCTCATGGATAATTGTTAATTAGCAGTAAGAAAAAATGCAATTAGCAATCAGATGTAAAGGCCATCGTTGAAATCGAAGAGATTGCCTTGTCCGATGCAAGAGGGAGCACTAAAAAGGTAGCATCAAGGAAATAAAGTAAAAAACTTTTTAATTAATTAATCAATTAACACATATTTTTGTGCAAGGTTTTAAACCATGACACTCAATATGAGACCACTCTCACCATCACACGGTTTCTCCTTCGTGGTTAGGTGATTCGGTAAACTGCGTATTATATATGTGGATACCTCGACTCTTTCGGCTGAAACATATATCCCTGTAACATATTCATACAATATTTTCATGTGATATATATCATACAACATTCTGCAGGTAGTCCACTCAACCAGAGGTCACTACGTTCCGCCAGCCACTGTAAGCGGATGGAGAAAAAGACCCTCTGATAGCGTATTTGCCAGCAGCAAACAAGAAATTGGTTGCCCACAGAGCTGCCTGCCCAATCCGCGTTTCACCTGAGTTATTGATGCTAGTTGAAACGTTCTTACCAGCGATGCGGATCCCACGGGACGCGGATGTGGTCTAGTGCCTTATATTTCGTTTGGTTTCACGAGGAAAGAATCTAAACGAAGCAGAGTTAAAATGAGAAGCGCAGAGACGTTTGACGCTACGGAAGTGCTAGACAATGAATGTTTATACAAGGAGTGAAAGACAGGAATCATAGTGTCCAGATTATTATAAGCACATTATGATGTTAAAAATATTAATGGCATTTTTCGCCCGGCGATCCCAAATGTACCCATATTGACCAATTTCATTCACTTTCTTAGACCTCCATTCCTTAACGAAGAAATTAAGAATGTTCCAGCGACCAGCGTTTGATATTCATAGAGAACATATTCCTCGCTTTGGCTGGAGAAGTTAGGCTGTTCGAGTGAACCCGACTACTTCTGGTCGGAATGCAATACTACTTCATTCCATTGACGCAAAAGTCCGCTAAAAATGGTTTGGCTTCTTACGTAAAATCTTCAGGTTTCTCTCGCTCCAACCGCTAATGGAACAAAGTTACTCTTTCCTAAAAATTTTGCTGACTTAAATGAATCGTTGTCTCAGGTTCCTTGATGATTCAGACAACTTCAACCGTGCAAATGACTCTTCACCTTGTAATTCCAATAGACAATGAGGCGTTTTAATAATTCTCAGCTGAAAAAATAACTCAGCGGACAATGTTGATGGCAATGCAGTGTAACTTACAGTATTGTTCAAGGGAAAGGAGAGAAAACATGTAGAAAAAAGTATATATGGCTCATGTGTAAACATCATAGGTCGGTCTCATCGATCCACCACCCAAGAAGAAAAAGAGTGTATTATCATTAATCAACTTTTGCGAGGAATTTTTCCGGTACAAAAAAGGAAAAATCAATAGGGGGCGATGACGTCGTCGACCTCAGCTCAATCCAATGGAAGCTATGGCAACCCACCCATGCATTTCCTGCCAGAGTTTTTACTCCCCATCCCAATGAACTTGCTGCAACTATGAAACCTCGAAATTCAAGAGCAGACACTCTCAGGATCATCTTAGCATTGTTATTACTTTTTCGTGGCATTGGCTCTGTGGATTTCATTCCGTATTTTGGTGTGCATCCTGGGCAGAGATATGAGAACGTGACTTTGCAATCCAAGAAATCGAATCTCGGAGCTTGCACTGCATATTGTGCGATCCAGAATCCAAGTCCCTGCTTCGCCTTCAACTACCGGTGGACCGACGGTTCGTGCCAGCTAGTTCTACACGGGAATGGCTCGCTTACAGAAGGCGAAGGGTACCATTCCTTCGTTCAGAGTGAGTTGAAGGCTTTGTAGTTTCCCCTTTACGAATTGTGAGACAAGATCGTTAGCTTTAATTCTCAAAGCAGTAGGCTTATGCCTGAGAGAGCCTCCGATGATCCCGAATGCCGTTGCGTCTCATGAGGGATGGGACGGAAGTTTTCCAGCACCTAAAGGAGGGGTGGTCACTTTTTCCTGTGAGAACTCGAACGGATTCACGGATGGAGCATCTGTCCACACTGCGAAGTGCGCCGCCCTGGAGCCGGATTCCTGGTGCATCTCTTTCCAGGAGGGAACAGTCTATTGTAAGAGCATGGAGGTCTTTAAATTTCCTGACACTGAAAACATAATATGTATGATCTAATCTCTTGGCATAATAGCCATGATATTAAGATGAAAACGTCGATGAGACCCGTCTATTTCCCGTAGCAATAATTTTACCGAACACTGAGTTAGGGTCCATTCAGTCTCAAATCAACACAAGAAGTAGTTATTATTATGACGCCATTCCATGCCAAATATGCAGCTTTTCACATCAGATACTTCCAGCGATGCAGCAATTTGAATTTAGCAACAAAACGACCGATTTCGGGTCAAGTGATCATCGCTTAAGACCTTTGTTCTTATCAACATGGAAAGATGAGATCGATGTCATTGTAAAAGTATTTTCAAGTCCTTTCAAATGGTGTGGCACGCAAACACCTTCAATTAAAGTCAGGGTAAAAGATCAAAAGGTCTGAGCTTTGACCTTTAATTACAGAAAAATATAATTTTTCTCTTGATAAATTACCAATTCCTTCTAAATTGGTGCTCAAATTTTGAAATTGGAACTCCGATAAGATCAGGAGATACAAATATGAATATGAGATACAAAAATGCCCAGTGACCGTTTAAAATTCGTTGTAAAATGTGTTAGTGAAACTAAAACTGGACGAAGGTGAGGGACACGCCATTTTTCGTGAATGAAGTTTCCCAGTTGCTAGATCATTTTGCAGGACAGTGACTTTCTCTTCTTTTGAAACAGATAATATGGGATATGTTTTGGTGGCAACCTTTTCTTTGTTCATGGAGGGAAAGAATGAAGCTATTGCGTTCAAGGAATCATGCGTCATTGTAAAAATATATTTCCTATGAACTTTGTTTCTCTTCTTTAGTTTTCCAATATGTAAGACTTGAATGAAATTATTGGGATATTCTCATTTGCCCAATAAAGCGTCATCATCTGTTGATTCTGTGATCGTTGGAGACAGTCTCTTGAGGCCAATCTCTTTACTGTCCCTCAAACTCCGTCTAACCCTCCGTTTTCGTGGCAGTTGGCTGAGGAATGCCACTTATTTGGAAAAGAAAATCTCATGTTGGCACACGTAGAGGAAAGTTTTCCGATTTTTTCCCATGCGAAGCGGGCTCATCTGAAAAGTAGTTCCTTTTTCGTGGAAAGTAACCAAATTTACCCTTCAAGAATTCAGGATAAACTGCTGTTAGTGTAATGCTTCAAAATGTGTAAGTAAAAAAACGTGTAAGTACTGTCAGGACTTGTACCTTCTCGTTTCTCTCTGTAGATGCTCATACTTTTTCTCTCAAATGGCTAATGATTTCCATTTCTGTTAGCCTTTGCGGATCACCTCTGTCATCTGGTTTTACACGAAGTAACTTCCTCATCAAAGTACCCTCAACCTTCTTGAACTTCTCTGGAATGTTTTAATTTTTGCTAAAGGAGACTCTCCGATGAAAAGCAAGCTTTGATGAATTCTAGCGGATATTGTAGGCCTTACCAACCACGTTAGTATGGCTCCTTGGACTAAGGTCTTCTTGAACTGACATGAATTGACTTGACTTGAATTGAATTGAATTGAATTTGAAGTATGCTCGACTCAGTTCTTGGTAACTGATATTCGAGCGATTTTCTTCCGGTAATCACTGCAATATTGGCTTCAAGTCCGGTAGAGGCGTCATTTGGCATTTTGCAATCCAAACCTCCATCCATCAATATTTATTACTCAAGTTATTCTCGGGCACTAATACGAACTTCACAGGTGAGAAGCAGCATACATATCCGGAATGCCTGTTGACGAAAAGGGGAATGGAATATATAGGAACAGTAAACGCGACGCAATCAGGACTGGAGTGCCTGCCTTGGAGAACCTATCCCTACAATGAGAATGGTGGCTCCCCGCCCGCCAAACCCTATGGAAAGCCGAATATCAACATTTCCATCGAGGCCAACTTCGTTAATTGGAACTCCGTGATTCACTTGAACTACTGTAGGAATCCGGACGGAAGGGAGAGACCTTGGTGCTACGTCTCAGATCCTGCGATCAAAAGCGAAGAGTGCGAGATCCCCATGTGTGCCGATACTGGTAAGAGATTTAATTTCGAAGTTTGAGATGAACCGTGGTGGAATTAGGACAAGTTCTCTTAATCCATGAGCCCGTGACGAGACTGACATGTGGACGGAATCATTGTCTAACTTTTTCTTTACAAACTCAAATGAAATTTCAATTAATGTTTCGAATCGACTGTCTCTAGAGCCGAAGTTCGGTCATGGCGACGTGCAAATCACCTCAACACAGTTTTAATGGGCTGGGTGTGTCTTCCCTCTGAGGAGAAACAAATGCCTAGAATAGTGAAGCTCTGCACAACCATTATGGCTAAAGTCATTCAACCTTTCAACGGGAGGAAAGCAAAATTGAGCATGAATCTCTTTTGTCTTTGCTGCTAGAACCCCCTGAGTGCAAGATAACCGAAATGGGTGCCGAATACAGAGGAAGGAAGAACGTGACGATCACGGGCAAACCATGCCTTCCCTGGGCAGACAACCCAAATGGATTGGATCTCACTTCGTTCCCCGCTTCCATCGATCTCGACGCCCATCGCAACTTCTTTCGCAATCTAGACTTTGAGGTTTGCTATTCATTCGATGGAGGATTAATGCCTGATTCGAGTATGATATCAATTTATTATTCAAGGGGGAAATTTGGAGATGACATAATTGGTTGCAAATGATTTCTTGTTCATCTCGGTCGGTTGTGCATGAATATCCTTTTCTCAAATGTTTAACTAATCATTAGATAAAAGATGAAGCAAATACGTCATAAACAGACATAGATACATATATGAGACATTCCACATGCCTCGATATAGTTTTTTTTGCTTCGTTTTGGATTGCAATTGCTTTGAGAAAACAGCAAGTCGATTTCAAGCATCAAAATTCAAGGTGCTTTTGCAAGGAATAATGGATTGGATGCGAGCAATCATGCCATTCTTGCAACACCTGCTAAACTGCACGGTCGCTATTCATCGATGTCACTCGTTTGCCCAGAATGGAAAGCTTCATTCCACGCCCGTACTTATTTTCGAGATATGGGATGGACTTTTACAACTTGTCAATGGATTTCTGCCGGTGTGGTGCCTCTTGAATGAAGGAAAGGAGGAGTACTCCGCAATGCAATGGCTGACCACCTATTTTAGGAGGGCCGCCATCATAACTGGCATTTTACGCTTGCGCAGTATTGCACAGCGATCAATCCGAGTTTGCAATAGAAGCCTCACCATCACAGTGCTGTCACCTAAAAAGTTCACACAAACAATAGCTTATTCGCAGCATGCCTTGTTACCTTATTTATTGAACACCCCTTATACATTTTCTATTTGAAATTTGATAATTGGCCTCACGAAAGCGAGGCGAGAGAAGTTTCACGGAAAATCGCAGATTCGCTCTGGTCTCGACACCTCTCGGATGAACGTGGAAACGAGAGTTTCCACAGTACTCACAAGGGAATGATTGCAGTACAGGGCCTACAGGGCTTCCTGCCTGCTGTCGGAAGTGAATGGATTCTAAGCGTCAATGATGAAATACGGGATGATTCGTCGGTTCATCACCAATTGCCTTCTCACGGCTACAGCAAATATGTGGATCACCATTTACTCCTGGAAGTCCATCTCTCAAATTGCAGAAAATCATATTTCCATAATGACATACTCTTTTGTCACTGTTTACATCAACTACAGTCCTGTGAAAGGGTTCATGGATGACGAGCCGACGAGTACGAAAGTTCTTCCAAAGTTGTATTATTTTTCCCATCGCAGTCGCATTGGTTGGTGACAATTAAAATTTGTGGTATGTGGGACCGGGAGCTTGCAATAAAACAAGGTTTGCAAATAGCGACTGCATTTGCTGCATGTTTCCTGTCCCCATCCGTTCTTATGGACTAATGTACGATGCCAGCCGTTGATGATTCTGAGAGTGGGACCCCCAACATTTCAGCTGTTCGTCTCAGGAACCCAGTCCAAGGAGTCTCTTGATGAGAGGGAAAACGAAGTCAGAAAATCCGGAGCTCCCTTGTAAATTTGAAAGCGATAAAATGGAAGGTACTGCACTTCTAGCCTGAGTGGGGATGACTCCATCGATGCATGAATTATGTCGTTTCCCGACCCATTCTTAACAACCGATGGAATTTGGCGGAAGTCACCAACCAAATGTATTCCTCTTTTAACTGACGGGACATTTAGGTTGGTGATGAAGTCAGGGAGTGTACAACCAAGAGTTCCAAAATTGGGATTTTGCGGCATAGGAAGTTCATCTCATGTGATAAGCGACTCTGTTTTCCAGAAAATCGGTAGGAAAGCATGTGTGTTTTGCTTTAAGTGATACAACAAATGAAAAAGTACATGGGGCTGCATGTAAGTCATGAAGTCTCCGAAAGTGATCCCTGGTTTCATATACTACAGCTGAAGAAAATCATTTGACACTTGAAATACAAAAAAGTAATACATTTGATCGATGCGCACACAGGCAAGAGTTTCAGAAAAAGTGCAATTCCAAAGTAATTATGTTCTAGATTCTCTTAGTAGTATATACATATTTAGAAATATTCTTACGCTTGCGCGTAAAAACAATCACCTTCTTTCCCCGTTTCTTCTAGGCTTAATGTACTAAGGACACAAAAAAATCGACCCACCTGGATCGAAATTATTATTATAGGGGACCTCGAGAAAGGGACTTGGGACCGATTGCTGGCTCTCTCGCGTCACGTCCTCATCATTTGGGGTTAAAGTTACGATTTTGATGCCTCTTTTTGAAAAAGTATATCTTCCCAAACCTTGGTTGTCGAAACGTCATGCTTGTGTCATTCTCTCTGGGATCTACTGCGCAAGTGGACAAATAATTAATGCTAGCATGTGACTGTCGTTATCGAGGCGCCAAGGCACCAGAACTGAGAAATTTTTCCATTCCATTTTTCCTCTCTCATTCTTCGTAGAAATTTTCTATCGACAAAAGCATGCTTTATATTTTGGAGGCAATCCTGGTCCATCTTTGGGCGGATTGCGCATAGTTTCCTCTAGCGGTTCCCCTCAAAGTTTGGTGTTCCACCTGAAAATGCCACTTCTTTGGAAATGACGTGAGGTTTACTGACATTGCTTAATAACGAGGCTTTATTTAAAAAATTCCTCTGATGGATCTTTTAAGAAGTCTCTCAATGAGCTTCGTCCCCTGGCAGGGTCGAACCTCTGAAGGTCAAGCCAGCATGCCAGCAATGTGTAACGCAGTGGCCCGAGGAAGGGAAATGGAAAATTATATTGATATATATATTCAACCCAGCTGGTGACCCAAATAAGGTATTCGCATGCTCAGGGTTGGGAAGCCCTGCAATGGAGGGATGTTTCAGGGATCAAATGAGACCAAGATTGGTTACTGCCTCCTAGGAAATAGAGAACGCCGATTTTTTTTAGCCGATTTGCATGAAATCGTGAATCCTCGCGCGAAGCTCTTCTTCGTTGGACCTCCCTCCCTCCCCACTCCCCCCACGTTCCTTCGCCTGCCCCGCCACACTTCTCCCTCGCTTGCTTCTTTCTGCTCTGCGCGAATCTCACTGGTTCCAGGCGCCGACTCTTCCTCTGTCGGAAAAAGAGCCGCAGCACTTCCTAAGTTGAGGAGCATGAAGGATTTCTGTGATTCGTGAATTGCCGGTATCAATCCTTGTGCAGGCGGTACACCATCTAAGGCTCTCATGGCGACGATATTCATGTGATTATTGTCATTCCAGATTATGATAAATCGGACATGTGATACTCGCAAAGGAGAGTTTGTCAACTTCTGTCCCCCCTTCCTTTTTCCGGCTATGTTCCCTCTTCTTTTTCCGAAACTTCTGCAGGATTCGCTTTTCCTCGCCCCTTTGGATATTAATGAAATCTCGGTGCAAAGGGTTTACTGCAGGCTTCAAGTTGTTAAGGAGGAGAGTGTCTGCTTTTTAATACCCCATTAATTAACAACCGTGCCTGAAGACAATTATCTGCACCCATGTTTTCATTAGAATTGCTTTCAGGAGAGGGAGTACAGGATGTAGGGGGATAGCGGCGACGCCTCAAGAGGAATCTCAGTAGGAGGAATCGAAAATAAAATTATAATAAAATAATAGTATTAATTAGAATAATAGTATTATAGTAATAATAGTAATAAAATAATATCAGTCTGATAATAAAAGGCAAGAAAAAAGAGGTTCTGCGGGACCAAAAAAAATCAATAGCTCTATGCTCCAGTTAAAGTCGCGTCGGTCTCGGCAACAAGTGCCCTGCGTACTCTATCCCTTGGTGACGGTAAATAAATATTGGTCTCATTTAATCCCTGAAACTTCCCTCTATACTTTATTTATATTCCCTCTATGCCAGGGCTTCCCTACCCTGGACGCGGGAATCTAATATATATAGGTGATCGTGACTGACTAACTGATTGACTGACTGACGCTAATTCTAACCATTCTCTAGAGAAGTTAGGAATATGAAACATAGTACACATGTACCTGTTAGGATGCAGAGTTCAGAAAAAATTCGACTTTGGAAGTACATGTCCTGGGGGTACACATTTTCGGGGAAAAATTTTTAAAGATATATGTTGTGACGGATTAGGATGGTATCGAGAGGCTTGCCTGCTTGTGCCGGGTTCGGTGGTGTAATAGTAGCACATCTGACACGTAATCCGGAAACCAGGGTTCAATTCCCGGCTTTTCCTTGGCTTTCTTTCGGCCTCTTAAGCCATCCATGTCCCGTTACTCATTCCCCCTCCGTAATAATGTTTTTCTTGAGTAAAACGGAGAGACGTGGAAAGCTGAAACTTGGCATGGACGTGTCTAACCGAGACGATAACGATAAGTTCAGGAAAAAAGTAATTTTTTCTTCCTGGCATATTGAGTTGGTGTGGAAAGATGAAACTTGGTACATAGCTACCTGTTGGGATGCTGCAGAAAAATTCAGACTCTGGAAGTAAATGCCCCGAGGGCACAAATTTGAATGGGAGATGTTTTCAAATAATGTTTTGCATCCGTTAAACTGAAGAACATGGAAAGCTGAATCGTTGCATGAATGTGACTACTGAGACAAGGAGTTAAAGGAAAATGTTAAGTCTCGAAATATCCCCTTGGGGGAATTTTCTCGATGTGCGATATTTAAAAATAATATTTGTCGTTGCGAATTGGACTTAAATAGAATGAAACATGGCACAAGTATAAGTGACATAATATTATTGCTTTGAAGGTGCATCCCCTCCGGGCATAGCTTTTGGGAGGGTCGGCTCTTCCAAACATGTTTATCACCAGCGAAAAGGGCAAACGTATAAGGTTGAAACTTTGTGAGCATGTAGTTCTCTTAGAATTGATTTCGATTAAAAAATATATGGTAATTTTTGGTTAAAACGCCTCAGGGCACATTTAGTAGAAAAGGCGTATTTTCTTGAATTTTCTGATCCAGGAAAACAGAGGGCGCACGAAAGTTTAAACTTTTGAAATATATCCCCTTAGCGGTGATTATAGGAGGGAAGTACTTCAAAATGTATTCTCCAGACTTACAAAAAGGGACACATGAAAAGATTTCAAGTTAGGCACACTAGAGATCATAGAAGTAATGATTTTGATGAAAATGAAGACTTTCGTCCCCTACGTCACGTATTTCTATGGGGACGTACTTTAAATTCGCCATTTCGCAAAGACGAAATGAATTAATCACTTTCCAAGGTGATGGAGCGCCGAAGGCGCGGCCATAGCTAGTATCATATATACCTAGTTCTGCCATAAATACTGTTACAAGTTGTACATGTTCATTGCATTTTAACGAAAGAAGCTAGAAACTTGTAACCTGGTAATTGTGTAGTGTATTATCTGCTGCATTGTTTGGTAACATTTTGGCTGTTGTGTTGCGTGCAGTAAACATGGAGTAGGGTGACAGAGAATCGCATAGCAGTGATTGCCCTGCACAAAGTGGGTTAGAAACCTGCAATCATTTCAAGACTTTGCAGCCAATTGGAATCAGTCGGCAGTTTGTTTACCGAGCTATCAAACGTTATAATGATACTCAGGGAGTACGAGACCGCCCTAGATCTGGACGTCCACCCACTCCCAGAACACCACGAGTCATCAAAGAAGTTAGCAACAGGATTCAGCGAAATCCCCAGCGCAAGCAGAAAGTGATGCCTAGGGAAATGGTCATCTCGACCTAAAGCACGTATCGGTTGACTAAATCAGACCTAAGGATGGGTGCTTACTGAAGAAGCACCCGACACATGCTGACTCCATCTCTGAAAGAAATCAGGAGATCCGATGGAAAGTGTTGCTGCAGAGGTACGCGCAAAGCAGACACCACAAAATCCTTTTTACTGATGGGAAAATCTTCACTGTTGAAGAAAAATTCAACTGGACAAATGGCCAAGTGTATGCCCACAACTCTTGGGAAGCTGCAGAAGTCATCCATAAGGTGAAGAGAGGTCACCGTACTGCTTCTGGCATGGTTTGGTAGGGGGTGAGTTATAAGGGTGTCACCAAGCTGCATTTTTGCAAGCAAGAAGTGAAGACATCAGCCAAAGTGTACCAGGAAGAAGTCTTTAGAGAAGTCAGTGAAGCCTCTCAGCTAAACAATGTTCAATGGGGGCAACTGGATCTTCCAGCAAGATTCCGAACCTGCTAACAAGGTTAGGACAACGCAGGAATGGCTAGCCAGCAATGTCCCCGAGTTCAAAAATCAGACCTAAGGATGGGTGCTTGCCGAAGAAACACAGGACACATGCTGACTCCATCTCTGAAAGAAATCAGGAGGTCGCGATCGAAAGTGTTGCTACAGAGGTACGCGCAAAACAGACACCACAAAATCCTCTTTTCTGATGAGAAAATCTTCACTTTTGAAGAAAAATTCAACTGGCCAAATGGTCAAGTGTATGCCCACAACTCTTGGGAAGCTGCAGAAGTCATCCATAAGGTGAACAGAGGTCACCATACTGCTTCTGTCACAGTTTGGTGGGGGTTGAGTTATGAGGGTGTCACCAAGCTGCATTTTGCAAGCAAGAAGTGAGGACATCAGGCAACGTGTACCAGGAAGAAGTCTTAGAGAAGTCAGTGAAGCCTCTCAGCTAAACAATGTTCAATGGGGGCAACTGGATCTTCCAGCAAGACTCCGAACCTTAGTTCCGAAAGTTAGGACAACGCAGGAATGGCTGGCCAGCAATGCCCCCGAGTTCATCAAGGCCTCCGATTGGCCATCTGTGAACCCAATGGACAACAAACTGTGGGCAGAGTTGGAGCTGAAGGCCAACCACAGAAGACATCCAAATATTGAAAGTCTCAAGCGAGCCCTTGCAGAATCAGCAACCAATATCCAATGGAAGTGGTGCGTGCTGCGATGGATGAGTGGNGGCCAACCACAGAAGACATCCAAATATTGAAAGTCTCAAGCGAGCCCTTGCAGAATCAGCAACCAATATCCAATGGAAGTGGTGCGTGCTGCGATGGATGAGTGGTCTGATCGTTTAAAGTCATGTGTGAAGGCTAGAGGTGGACATTTTGAATAATGTTTCTGTAATATGTTAGTAATTATGTAGGGAAATAAATGCTGCTAGCAAATACAGCGTATGTTTTATATGAAAAGACTTATTAAAAAATAACATGTCACAGTATTTATGGCAGGACTAGGTATATAGCTAGTATGATATGTAAGGCGCGAACTGGGCTGAATAGTTTATTTTCAGTTCCCTTTCTGGGGCCACTGAGCATGGCGTCTCGATAACGACTATCCAGTGCGCGCATACATTTATTTTTTCATTGTGCGCGGTATGTCCCGCAGAGAATGGCGCTAGTATGACGTTTCTTCTGTCAAAGGTTGGAAATATAAAAGTTTTCAAAGACAGGCATGTAAATCGTGACCTTTGACTTTCAATCTTGGTCCCAGGCTTGACACAAGTGACCCAGTAATCGACTCCAAGGCCCTTTCTCGAGGTCCTCTGCAACAATAATAAAGCACAATTTCGATCGAGGTGGGTCGATTTTTAAGTGTCCGTATTAAATTGAATCTTTAATTTTTTAAACATAAATTTTCATAAATTTAAAATATACTTGTCCACAGTGGAGCAAATCTCATTGCCAGTTTGGTCACTGGTGTTATGTCGATGATGGAGGAAATACAACTTGGGAATACTGCGATATCCGCTTCTGCGAGAGCCGAGTTGATTTTGAAGCCAAGGGGAACAAGTATCCAGAATGCCGATTGTCGGAGAAGGGGATCGAGTACGTGGGAAGCCAGAACACAACCGAGATTGGGCATGATTGCCTGAAATTGGGAGCGGGATATCGATATTATCGGGAAGTCTTCTTACTTGATGCTAATTATATTGCTTTCTATCAAAGCTCGAAATATACAGAAAATTACTGCCGGAATTTTTAGCATTATGACAGGCCGTGGTGCTTTGTCTCCGACCCCAAGACAGTGTGGGAGTACTGCGAGATCCCTTTCTGCCACGACCCCCGTACGTCTCACAACGCGCCAAAGTATTAGACGTTTCACTGAGACTCATCAGTTCCTTTGTCTTCCAGACCCACCGGAATGCAAGCTGAGCCGTCACGGAATGGAATACATGGGGAAGCTGGACGTGACGATATCTGGCTACCCCTGCAAGTCTTGGCTGAGGATGGTAGGACCCAATCAAGTTTATCACGCATTGGTTCAATTCGTATTTTCAGACGAGTGTGATAGCAGCCACCGGTTCTGCCGCAATTATGATGAAAATCGCCACGGCCTATGGTGCTATTCTGACTCTGACAACGGACCTGAATGGGAGTATTGCGATGTTCCCTTCTGCTCCTCAGCAAATGGGAGACCGTGTGACATTAAAATAGCAGGAAAATGCGTCAGTGAGTATTTCTCTTAAGTATATTTGATGCTATTCCTTTTCATGCCCTACTTTCCATCTTTCGTTAACTGAAGCCTTTTCGACACGCTCAACTGAGGCATTTCATGAGCTTTCTAAACCGTCTCTCATGACAGATTCCAAGCTAATGCGGAGTAATTCTTGGATTCTCGGAAGGAGAAGTTGGTTATTGCTAGTACTAGTGAATGGAGGAAATGGCATTTAGAAATGAAGAAGATGGAGTGAAGTTGGCAGATGTATGACTATGAATGGAATGAAGTCGATGGAACCGCATGAACACCTGGCTCATGGTAGCCACAGAAGTGTCATGTGGTTCCAATTAGCACGAACACCAAATTTCACCTGTTGCGTCACTTGTACACTGTCAACTGAAAAGATAAAATTATAGCTCGACCTATACAGGGTGTCTCAAATACGCACTTGGATCGTGGAGTACTTCCTCGACCAGCTAGAAAGATTTGTTTGTTTTTTTCCCTTGAAAGATAATTGACTTTAAAATTGATTTGCGAATTTGTGGACGTTTTTATTGACTCTTTGAAATGTTACAATGAATTAAATTTATTTAAAAAGCACAAGAACTTGTATGGCCACAATTGTTCTTGATCACAGCTCAAATTCGCTTGGGCATTGAGTAGAGAAGACTTTTGACGAGTCGTCATCTTGAATTGTCATATTGAAACTCTTGAAGAATTGCCAATAGGTGATGCAGTGGTGATGTAGTGGCAGTTCTTCAAATGCCCAAGCACAGACGAGCCGTGATCAAGAACGGTGGTGGCCATCCTGATTTTTGAGTTTTCGTTTTCTTAAATAACACTTAAATCCTTGTAACTTTTCGAAGAGTCACTAAAAATGTGGGAACATTTGCAAATTAATTTGAAATTAAGTTATCTTTCGAGAAGTAAAAGACAAATCCTGGTAGTTGGTCGAGAAAGTACTCTACGACCGTCGTACGTATTTATGAGACGCCCTGTACTTACATCTTACCAAATTCATTGTTTTGCTCTCTTTCTGAGAGTTATTCCCTGCCGTACTTTCTCGCTTGACAGCCCCGCACAAATGCAAACAAGACAAGGAAGGTACCACTTACATTGGTACGGAAAACATCACTAATAAGGGATTCCAGTGCCAGGCATGGCTAAGCAATTCACCAAACAACTAACTCACCACCCTCCTGGACTATGGCGATCTTGGTCAATATTCCTATTCTCATCACGACAGTAGTAAGTGGAATACTTTCTTTTTCTTTCCTCATTTGGAATGTACCTTCGGTGAGCTCTAACTAATCACCTTGGGGGGTGGGTATATGCTAATTTGGAAGTTACCAGCTCATCAGCTCCAAATTAATGAATATCCTTGCTAGAAAATTATAGGAAAAAGAAAATTATGTAGATCATGTGGAAACTTAGCGGCATGTACAGTAGCGGTTAGTCGTTTCCCCAACACATATTCCAAGAAAATTCATATCTATGAGAGAAATAAATTGGTGTGCCTTACTTTCGTGCCGTCCCTCGTATGTTATGGTTTTTTGAAGGTCTCCTGCAGGATTTCTCACACAGATTATAGCATTCTTACATACCCTCCTGACACAAAACATATCTGAGAAAACAACTCTTTTTTTGGATGAGGGCAAATATTTTTGAAATATGTTTTCCAAGAAAATGTTTTGTCAGTCGTACAGGACCGTGAAAAAAAGGAAATTCTATGAAGGCTCATTTCAGGGAAAGAAGATTCTATGAAATA
>CAJPEV010004102.1:0-24825 GCA_905338385.1 Darwinula stevensoni
AAAAAATCCGACTTTGGAGGTACATGCCCTAGGGGGACAAATTTTGGGGGTAGAGATTTTTTTTTAATATACATCGTGATGGATAAGGATGTCATCGAAAGCTAACACTGCATGTTCCCGTTACGATGGTGTAGTGGTAGCACATCTAACCGGTAATCGTGAGGCCAGGGTTCAAATCCCATCCATACCATGTCTTCTTTTTGGCTTCTCTTCCCTTCCATGTCCCGTTGGTTGAATAAAACGGAGAGACACGGAAAGCTGAAACGTGCCATGGATGTGCTTACTGACACGATAAGTTCAATTTTAAAAAATGCAAACTTTTAGATCCATGCCCTGGGGGCATATTTTTTGAGGCCGACGTTTTCAAGTATTTTTTTTTGTCCTGGTGCATTGACCTAGTGTGGAAAGATGAAACATGGTACATAATTACCTACCGGGATCCTGCGTGCAGAAAAATTCAGACTTTGGAATGAAATGCCCTGGGGGCATATATTTCAAAGGGAGATGTTTTCACATAATTCTTTGCGTTAGTTAAACCGATGGAAATGGAAAGCTGGAACTTTGCATGAATGTGACTACCAAGATAAGGAGTTAAAGAAAATTTTTCCTCAATTTTCTGATCCAGCAAAACGGAGTGTGCCTGAAAGTTTAAACTTGGCAAAGAAGTACCCGATGAATAGCTAGGCAGAGAAACAATTCTACTTTCATCTCTAATATATATAGACGATCGTGACTGACTGACGCTGATTCTAACCATGTTCTGGAAGGGTTAGAAATCTGAAAGTTGGTACACATGTGCCTTTAGGTGTGCAGAGTTCAGAAAAAATCCGACTTTGGAGGTACATGCCCTGGGGGTACAAATTTTGGGGGGAACCGGTTTCCTTAAATATATTTTGTAACAGATGAGGAGGGCATTCAGAGAGACATCNTAGGTGTGCAGAGTTCAGAAAAAATCCGACTTTGGAGGTACATGCCCTGGGGGTACAAATTTTGGGGGGAACCGGTTTCCTTAAATATATTTTGTAACAGATGAGGAGGGCATTCAGAGAGACATCTGAATTTGGGGGGTTCGGTGGTGTGGTAGTAGCATCTCTGACTGGCAAACAGAAGGTCCGGGTTCAATTCCAAGGCATTACGAGACCTTTTTCTTTTGGTTCTTTTTTTGCCTTCCATATCCCGTTAATCATTCCCCACCCCAAAACAAAATTTTTGCTTGAGCAAAAAGGAGAGACATGTGAAGCTGAAACTTTGCATGAATGTGACTACTGAGACATGGAGTTAAATAAAAATGTTAAATCTCGATACATCTCCAGGGGGAATTTTTTCGAGGTGCGATGATTTGAAAAGAATTTTGTCGTGGCGAATTGGACAGAAATGGAAAGAATTTTGTAGTGGCGAATTGGACAGAAATGGAAAGGTGAAACTTGGCACACGTATAGGTGACATGATATCACAGAGCTCAGGGAGTATTCAGCTTTCATGGTGCATCCCCTCCGGACATAGTATTGGGGGGGTCGGCTTTTCCAAGCATGTTTTTTCACCAGCGAAAAGGGCCAACGTGCAATATTGAAACTTTGTGGGCATGTAGTTCACCGGGCAGACATAGAAAAGTAACTGGCACACGCATCACTGACGTGATGTTGATTTAAAGAAAAATTAAACTTTTTTATACGTCTCCTTAGAGCAGAGCTTTTGGGTTTGTCGCTTTTCCAAATACATTTTTTCCGCCAGCACAAAGGGGGAAACGTATAAGGCTGAAACTGGGTGGCATGGAGTTCCCTGAGTCTATATTTCAGAAGAAATAAATTTTTCTTTAAAACCCATCAGGGCAGTTTTTTAAGTCCTATTTTCCTGATTTTTTTTTGATCCAACGAAACAGAGACAGAAAATTTAAACATACCTCAGAAGTACCTGTTTGATGGCTAAGTAGAGGAAAAATCCTACCTTTGAAATATGTCTCCTCAGCGTAGATTATTGGAGGAAGTGTTTCAAAATGTATTCTCCACCATTATGTAGTGTTTGAGTGGCTCTTGGTCCCGGAGAGCGGGGCAACACTGGGGGGAGTGCCGGCATGGCTGGAAGCGGAAAAAAGGACAGGGGAAGGTGCTGCATGTGCATGGCGGAGGGCAGGTCGGCTCGGCGAGGTCGTGTTGCAGGCCGTTGCATTGACCGAGACCGGATTTGGAGCCCCGTGATTCCCGTTCGCCTCCTGGTTCAGGATTCGCCTCCTTCCAACGCGTGGGACCGTGATCAGACTGTGATGAGACTGTGATCATACTGTGACGAGACTGTGATCGCTTATCCCCACCTACACGCCACTGCCTTGCCGCTTCTTTATCTGTATTTTATTTCCTTTTTCCTTTTTATATTTTATATCCTTGGCCTTGTGGCTATTGGCATGTTGTATGTCGTTACCCCCCCCCCTTTTGAGTGGCCCCTTTTAACTATTTATCTTTTATAGGCCTAAGCTTTATCGTCTTTTTACAAAAGCTCTTTTGAAAGTTTTAAATATATTATCAGGTTTAGAGAGGGACGGATCTTTTATTGAACCACGCCCTCGGTGCAAGTGAGATTCCAACGACACCTGGAATGGGCCACCCACATGGGTTGGCTGGGTAGGCGTCACATAAGAGATACAAGTGGCACTGAATACATCCCCAAGGGCTGGGATACTTGGTGCAAAACAGATGAAGGAGAAATGGGATTCTTTAGGTTCTTCCCGCAGTGAATTACTTTTTTAAAATTATAATGGAAGCTGAAACTTTTCCTACATATGTATACTTGCATCAAATGATTGTATATAAAATGTACCCAAGAACCCTTCCCACTCTAGTGGAAGAAGGAAGGGGGTGCGTCAGTGAACATTCTTCTCTCACAAAGACGTGCGAAATGTTTGGCCCAGCCCATTAATAGAGCATCTTCACAAATAAAGGTCGTATATAGGTTCCGGGTCCTGCTAACAGTCCTTTAAACCTTGACAACTCAGAGAGCGGTTCTGTTACTAGAATGAACAAGAAACTCAGATGTAGGTAATGCAATAATTGAAAATTGTAAATTCCCAAATCAAACTGGAACAGAAAAAGTTGCATATATCTAGAAAGAAGCAAAAATATAATTTCAATAGGCAAATTGAAGAGTATATCCTTCCTAAAGGACAGAGGGAAAATCCAATGGAAAGTGGAAGGAATTTATTACATGACTTTCAATAATGAGAAGGAAATTGGTTGGTTTTTTCACAGTTCAATCTTGTATATATTTCAGACATGTCGTTTCTCGTTCGTATGAAACCAACAGGTTTCTCTCTGGACCTGCCCCTTAATAATCTATTCATTCATATTCATAATGAAAAAGTCAAAGGAGTGATAGGAATCTTATGAGTCATACGAGTGAAAAATAAAGTAACTTTAAAAAATTTTAACTTTAAAAACTTTTTACAAAAAATTCATAGCGACGTCATATGACTTCCAGCATTACGATCACCAGGTAAAAATGCAGTGCTTCATGTAATGTTCCGATGTTGAATTTAATTCCTGCCTGTGGTCTCCAAACTTTTCTTTGCATATACAAGGTGTCTCAAAAATGTATACACACTTGAATCAAGAGTGATTCTGGAAATCTGAGAACACGTGAAGGGCAAAGAAGGTGGAGAAATGAACTTGCAACTATGCCACCATGATGTACTAGAACTTTAAAGGATTCATGATAAGTTTGATGCTGATGGTACAGTGCATTGTCTCCCTGAACATTGGCAGTACGGTAATGCACAAACAATGTCATGATAGACCTCACACATCAACAGGTGGGGAAAATGCTGTTGTTGCAAGGCAAAAATTCACACGATCACATAAAATTGAGGGGTCTTGTGCTGCTATCCCAGCAGAAACCTGTCCACAAGTTTGTTGCACTGTTGCCCACTGCTGTCAACAGTGTCTGGATGCTAACGGTGAACAATTTGAACATTTGTGGTAGTGAACCATGCAATTCAAACCCTTGCTTCTCCACACACTGAACCAATGTACCTCTCTCAATTACTGAACATATATTTTATTATTATTAAAGTGTGTATACATTTTTGAGACACCCTGTATTTCACAATATATATAATTGCTGACCATATGTAGCATAAAATATGAGCAAGATCATATAATAGCACACTAGCTCATTATTTGAGCGTTAAAACGCCGAAGAATCGGGAAGTCTCATCGTTATATTCATTTGTATATTTGGGCACAAGGACTCTAAGGAAGTCCCTTTTTCAAACTATTTCTGGGGTTACAAACATTTTTCGCTGAGAAAATACCTTATTCCGCAAATGCAGCTCATAACTATCTGTTTTGCTAAAGGAATTGTGTGCATAGAAATATCATTAACCTAGGCATACGTTAAAAGATTCACCATAGCCATTCTCAATTACAGTGTCTAAGTATCTTCCAATCTGTTTCCCTGCCACAAAAATATTGCATATGAAGCCATTCTCATCCACAGGCTTACCAGTACACGTCAACTTTCCACCTCCAGTCTTTCCACCAAGCCCATGGCCAAGAAAGGCATACGTGGAATGGCCTCGCGCCTCACGCTTAGAAAACAGGATTCCTGGTCAAGTAGGCACAATAGATCCTGGATGGCAATAGGTCAAGATTGGAGTGGGCCTGAGCGTCTGTCACAGGATTAGATATATATCTGCTATGTCAATCCCCTCAGACCACGCACCCTCTAAGTCCATCCTCATTTGTAGTAAGCAATCCAGCAATCCAATTTTTCTTATGGTTTCCTTGAAGGAAGAAAGTGTATGAACGCCCCAGACCAAGTATCCTCCTCCGTGCGAGTCCGATTTTCTGAATTCCAACGCCACCGTTTTCTGGGTTCCCTTTTCATTGAAGGAAGAATGTTGGAAAACTTAAGCATCCACCCGTGTTAAATCTAGGATTGGAAAATCACCCCCCCCCAAAAAAAAAGTGTCCTGGGGCATGTATACCTAAAGTGGGAATTTTTCTGCGTCAGCAAAGTGAGAACTAATCGTGTGCCGTGTTTTAGCCTCTCATCGTATCTAAAACATGGTTAAGATTAGCGTCAGACACACTCACATTTGTCTTTGGAGTATATTAGGTTAGTGAGTTTGTTTGCCCGAGGGGCAAACGAACTCGATATGGTTGCGCCTTCCGCGCTTTATTACCCAGGATATTGGTTAATTCATGTAAGTATATGTTTAGACAAATTTGGTCAATCGCCTGGGGTCATAGATATGTATCGCTCCATCAAGTTACTTCCGGTTATGTGACGTCATTGGCAAACAAACAATTGCAGATCCTTAGCTCCTTAAAATAGTCCCACCTAGAGATACTTCCGAAACCATTAAAACGGTAGATATGGGCGAACTTAGCAAATGGTCAGTAAAAAATCATAGCTCTTTTCGTGAACGCATGTTTTAAAATCGAGAGTTATTAACGCAATAGTTAAACCGGTTTTGAATAGAGAAATACGTCCCTGTCGAAATACGTGGCATGAGGGGAAGCAATCGTGATTACTATTGATATCAATACTCTAATGCATTTTTTAGCGTTAACTGCAGATCTTTTAATATGTTCTCATTTATTAGAGCGAAAAATAAGCATGGAAGTCCCCATAATCCGCCCCCAGGGGACAAATTTAAAAAAAGAGACTTTTTCTTTACCTAGCAATCCATCATATACTCCTGCCCCAAGTTTCACCTTTCTGTTACTGCCCAATTCGCTAGGAGAAAGAAATAATTCATTATAAAAACGTCACTATAAAAAATATGCCTCCTGGGGATGCATCTGAAACTCGACATTTCTTATGTCTCAGCAGGAACGTTCGGACCAATTGAAAGCTTTCCATGTCCCTTTGTTTAAGTGAAACAAAAAACATATCCCCCTTAGGAAATACCTCCCATAGAATGGGTCTTTAAGGGCATGTACCTGCAATGTCGTATTTTTTCCTGAGCTCTACATCCCAATAGCTAATGGTGTACCAAGTTTCAGGTTTCTAATCTCTTTAGAACATGATAAGAATAAGCGTCAACAAAAGCTCTTTTGAAAGTTTTAAATATATTATCAGGTTTAGAGAGGGACTGATCTTTTATTGAACCACGCCCTCGGTGCAAGTGAGATTCCAACGACACCTGGAATGGGCCACCCACATGGGTCGGCTGGGTAGGCGTCACAGATGCAAATACCTGTGAGAAGATACATGGTGTGGAAAAAATAGCCGGACTAAATGTTGAATAGAAAAAGGAAATAATTCATTGAAAATGGCCTCATTTTTACAACCAGTGATAGCACGTATAGCATTTGAATTCACGGGATCACATTAGAATCACCTGTTTTCAAATGGCTATCTTCGGCTTCAATGGACTGCTCGAGTCTCATCCCAAGAAATCCGTACTACATCGCAAATGATCGAGATGCAAAGAGGGCAGCAGGAAACGATGACCATCGTATGTGCTTTGCCTTGACAGCCATTAGAGCACTTATCCCTGGAAGTGGAAAACTGCACATAAATGGGTACGTGGGAAAATGGAACAGAGATTGAGAAGGTTCTGAGAAAAGGTAATCCTTGGAGAAAACGATAAGAAAGTGTCCATGAACAAATGAACGCTTTTGCTGTCGTTCACACCATAAGGCATGTTTGGCATGGTAGACTGCTGCTTTCTGTACTAATTTGTATGCTCACTGGTCCTTTAAATTCCCTCGTGTTAACATGTTACACATATTGGGAATTCAAAATATGTGCTTCCTTTATTAAAAAGTATATATGTTACACTTATTTAGTATTAACCGAAGATCAGCAGATACAGAATTACATTCTGTACAATTCTGAACAATTAAGTTTTACCTTTTTAGCTTCCCTTGAGCATAAAATAATCGAGCTGATGGCACTAGGTCAGTGGCACCCCTTGGATTACTGTCTCTGTGGGGATAATGATGCATATCACAGTCATCCTCATCTTCCTTCTCCAGGATGATGGTGTGCAACAAACAACAGGCAATAATGGCATGTGTTGCCAGGACCATATTATTCATATTGAGATCTTGAGGTCTCCAAGACCTATTTTTCAATCTAGAAAATGCTCTCTCAATGGCAGAACTCCATTTAGAAATTTGGCATTAAACTTTTCACATTGGGACAAATGTTCATTGTCTCTGTAATTGACCATCAGCTGGGGTGACATTGGGTATGCAAGGTATAATGTGGTAGTCTGAAGATGGAAGTGGGACTGTCATACTTTGCGATGTCTGCCTCAAGGACTTGGTCGGAACACCCGAGCATCACGCAGAGAACGAGGATAAGTAGCACAGACATCAATGAAGATTAGCTTTTCATTGCAAATTGCCTGAGAAACAAGACTAATGAAGCCCTTTCTGCAGAAATAACAATTCGGACAATCACTTGGTGCTTTGAAAAGTGAGACATGAGAGCCATGAATAATCCCAACATTGTGTCTCATGAGAACAATGTTCTCGAAAAAAAATTTATAATGATTTATCCAATATTTGCATTCAGGTGCCTCGGCATTTCATTCCTCTCCCTAATATCCTCTGTAATGAGGTCAACTCCCCTATCAAGTCTTTGGACGGTATCTTTCATAACTGATCCCTCTCCTTAATTAGATCTCTCACCCAATCAGGAAGAGTACTCTTACATTTCTTCTTCCCATGGAAATGAATTTTTTGAGATGCCTATGAGATGACTTGCAGACAAATGAGGATGAGGTTTCTGGTTCTTCAGAATTTGGGAATTTTGATGAATAAATTAATCAATCTGGAGTGGTGTGATGGGTGAAATGTTTTCATAGCTGGCATTGCTTCCACCCACGTTCACAATGCAGGCAGGATTAACAGAATGTTCCTTTTGGAAGATATTCTGAAAATCTTCGAAGAAAATCCATTTGCAGCAATTGTTCCCACTGGAACAATTGTGATATTTTGTATTTAAGGCAGTGCTTATTGGTTATTGGCTTGGCTCATACGAGAGGGACAAGCTGAAAGTAATGTGTTTCTTAATGTCTCCTCAGTTGATAGCACGTTGTCCTATAAAAGAGAGCTTGGCCTCAAAGGTATGGTGAAGCTGGCATTCTGAATTAAGACATCTAAATATAGGTCGAAACCTTCTGAGGACTAGTGCTAGGTCTTAGATGATGCTAAAGTGTCATTTTTACTGTTTTAAACTATTTTAACTTCAGACTATCTATCAAAATTCTGGATTTCACAGAGGTTCAAATATCAGTACTGACAGTGGTTACTCGAAACCCAAACAGTGTACATGTAATAAAATTATTAACGTGTGGAAGACACATGTAGGATTATTTGAGGGTTGGATTCGACTCAATATTTGGTATATCATGTAATGACTGGCATCAGGTCAATTAAATGGATTCAAAGCAGATGTTTTGACTAAAAAATGTTCTGCTTCCCAGTCTGAAACAAATTAAGGGATATACATATTTCCATGCTAACAATGAAATACATTTTAAATAACCACAGCAAAGGAGTGACCAATCCATATAAATGGAATATATCTTATTAACATATTAGCAAAATTGATAGAGGCCAATCAGTGCTGGTTAAGTGCATACAACTCTTGAGAAATTACTTTTCCTCTAAAGTTATGCTAGACTATGTTCGGTTAAGTCAGGTTGGTGTTCATGATAGATGAAAGGGTTTCCAATAGATATTCTGTTTCCGGATGACGCCAAGAAACAGAGGATCCAGAATTTCTGTAAGGAGTACGCTATTAAACATTACCCCAGAATCCCCTCTTGTATTCAAGTTAGGCCAAAACATTCTATAAACTTTCGGATGTTGGGTCTACCTATGAGATGGACTGATGCCAGTTGCCGTTCCCACACCTTTACAGTCTATGACTAGAAGTACTGCTCTACTTTAACATAAGCTCATTGACGGATAACGATACATCTTTTGCAAACGAAATTGCGGAAAATTGAGGACTATCCTATAATTGGGCCTACGATAGGTTCCAGGCTTCGCCAAGCCCTCCAAATACAGTCATCCCGCGACTTGCGTCGGCTCGTCTTACGTCTTTCCGCACTTACGCCGTTTACCCCCAGACCCAATATATTAAGCCAAGCGTACAAATTCGTACCTACGTTGTATTATGTTGCCCTGGCGTCATCCATGAATTGGTACCTCAACTGCGAGTAACTCATCCTCTCTACTTAGAGTGTGTTTACAAATCCGAAGCGGCCTTTTCCGCAGAGATGTGTAAAACATCCCGCGTGTTACACTAGGAGTCCTCTTTCATCCCTGGAGGAAGGATGATATCCTCGCCGTGATGAGATCTCATTCCATATACGTTTGATTTACGTTTGTACCGGGATCCCGTAGGAACCCCTGTGCTTGAAGGGTGTGTAGTACCTACTTCCGAAAGCCTGGCATAGTCTTGCAAATAGTGACAATGTTTTATTTGATCTCGTGATGGATTGAGAGCGTCCCCAAGAACTATAAGGAAGTCTAATTGTTCCCTCCCATGCTTCTGATGGTTCTGATGTTCATTGTGATCTGGTGGAAAATTTTGACCTATATCTCTTCATTATAAATCATTGAAACATATCAAATGAAAAAATTATCGAATGAAAAAATAATGAAATGAACCATGCAGGTTTTGGTTCACTGATAGTAAAAAGAAATTGCTTTGTGAGCTAACTTGTGACAGAAGTACTCTGAATCTCGGAATTTGATTGTTTCCTAATGTGTCCCAGTCTGACTTTGGAATAACATTGAAGAATGCATTTAACAAGATTGAGATGATGACTGTCATCAGGACTGCAGTCCATGATGTGAGGTGTCATATCCGGAAACAGATTCTCCATTGCAAGATTCTATTGCACCTGGTGAAAGATTTTATGGAGGACTTGAGGTGATGAGGATGCACCTGCAGGGAGAACACAGCGGATGGCAAACTCACACATGTTGGAAACTTTCTAAACGCCAGCTGATTGCATTTTTTTGCCCCCATGGGAATTTTCTGTTCACAAGAGATGTTTCACAGGAAGTTCAAGCAAACAGGGCATTGCCGAAAGCAGAGTATGGGACTTGCTTTAGCCCCTTCAAACCTGACTAAAGGCAGTTATGGGGATAATATTCCTTTTTTTCCTTTTTGAGCTTTTCACGAATGTAATTTAAATGTTCATGCTATATATGTAGTTCTCATTCTTTTCATAAATAAGCCATATCATATATATTCTATAATGTTATACATTTAATTAAATAACTGAAGATTAAAAAACAAATGGGTGAAAGAAAGCCTCGGATCGAAATGAGCCATATATATTTCCTCCCATTGAAGTGTAATATTGAGCGCAAAGTCACGAGAATCCAAAGAAATTGTCATGGACACAATGTAAATGCAATGTCCATTGGAATGGACGCCAGGTCTGAAAGTGCAGTCATTGCTCTAGCAACATAGCCCGCAATATATTCTATAACATTATGGTCAAGGTGTGTCCCCTCCTGAACATATTGATGGTCGTCAGTGTCACTTTCAGTTTGTTCTACATATCCCCTCTCCTCCAATGAGATGTCACATGATGAGGCATTCCGGGAAGTCTCTTGAATTGTAGGCTTTGTGTCAATATATGTAAACAAACACTGAAGTCCAATTCAGCATAGAATGATGCAATGGAAATCATCTTAGTGCTTATACCTGAAAATGACGTAGAGTATTGAAGAAGAATCCAAGGTCTTGCAATTCCCAGTCTCCGTTCCTTTGACATGGTGTTGGATCAGGAGCTTCCTAAGTTCACCCATGAATTACAAGGCCGTCGGATTG
The DNA here is from genome assembly GCA_905338385.1 of Darwinula stevensoni. Classification (NCBI taxonomy): domain Eukaryota; kingdom Metazoa; phylum Arthropoda; class Ostracoda; order Podocopida; family Darwinulidae; genus Darwinula; species Darwinula stevensoni. Next base: position 10,807 of record CAJPEV010004102.1, read on the forward strand.
TTATTGTAGCCTCCAATGCTTCTGATAGCTGAGAAGTTCAATGTGGTCTTGTGACCGTTTGTAAGCGAGAAGGAACCTGCAAAGTAAGTTTGACAAGTGGTGTGCCATAACCATTTACACAGTCAATGCTACATTAAAGAGAAAAAAGCATACGTCAATGGTGAGCTACTCTTCTTAAGAGTGTGAAATAAGGTCTGCACAATGACTGTCAGCATTGAATCCTATCACTGGTGTGTTCCATGGAGTGAGGTATAACAATTCATCAGATGTACCATGTCTTAACCCAGAGAGATACATGTTTCATCAAGAAAAGTCTGCCACATTACCGCTTTCTCTACCCTTAGGGGTGTTGCGAAACATTTTAACGCACGGCTTACTGAGTTCAAGTAAGTCAAACAGACTGGAAAGGTTAAACAGATAATGAAGTCGGAAGAGTTACATGTCTCCGATTCTTTTATGAAGTCATATTCATGAATGGGAGATGTAAAGAATTTGACATTAAGTACTAAACCTGTCAATGAGTCGCAAGAAAACGAACTGTTGCTGCACAAACCTGGACCTCTGGCAAGGTCAGATCCTTTGCCAAGAGTTTCCATGCATCTGCTACTGAGTATCTCAAGGTGTTAACTGCAAGACGCACTTTCATTTTCTGTTTTATGTATAGTACATGGGCTGACTTATGATTGTTGCCAGCATGGACTCCTTTTCCCAGAAAATCCTGCAAAGCCTTCATAAATTGCCACTGATCTTAGCTGGAACAACGAGAAATTGGACTAGTATTGTTAAGAGGAATTCCTGGCTGGTCAAAAGATTTCCGCAGTTTAATTGGCGATAAAATTCAAACCGGATTACTCTCCTGCTGGAAGAGATCTGAATAAAGCTTGAAGCTTCATTTTTTTCAAGCGAAGAAGCTGCTCCTGTGTGGCTGCCACTTTTTCCAGGGAAATAGCGATGGCTGTGTGCGTAGTAGAGATGTGCAACAGTTTGCTGAAAAATGTATTACTGGATGCCCATCATGGCTTTTACTGAAGACCCGATTTCAGTGGATTTTTCCGTTCGATGGCGTTTCAATGCTCGTTGAGGGGGTTTCTTGAGTTTTGGGTCTATTCTCTCCGGATTGAACTATGAATACAAAAATGAGCTATCTCCTAGGTGTATCTTGCCTCATTTAAGCAAGTCGTGATCTTATGAAAGAGCGAATTGAATCGAACAATTGGAAGAATGTATTGACATGCAAAGAAACGATATAAGATATGCAAATATAAAATATAAAACAAGTATTCCCATGTTCTTCGGTAACGACTCACTAAAAATTGATGGTATGGCTTCTTGCTGGCTGGGATATCCTATGTCACCGAGGGAAGACCTCGAGATATGGTAAATTTTGCCATGCGGACCTATCGCCGCTGTGGGGCCTACATAGAGTGCCCACTGTGGTTAAGACTCTCGCAGTCTCACTCGCAGCCAACTTAGGCCAAATATGTTTTGTTGCATGGGCAACTATGATCACTTGACGGTCACATAGGTCGGGTTTAGCCTGTGCATAGGTGTTTTTAGATCCAGAAACTCCGAAACCAGAGCTCAAATTTAAAGAGAGCGGAAAATTGCAGTTTCTTCAGAATAAGAGGATTTCCATGAAAACGGAGTCTGCACCTGATATCTTTTGGAAAAATACTTTTACGTTATACATTTTCAAATGTCAGCGCCTCATCACTCCTGAAAATTTTCACCTACCTTTTCTTGATATAATCACAAGCAGATCATACTTGTATCCATTATTGTCTAGCAAGAAAATGGGTTATCATTTCCGTCGCGCTAAATGCAACACATTTGCAACTCTGGAACTTTGGATTTTTTCCAAACATGAACAATGTTTTTTGTTAACGTTATCATCACTATTCACACTCTCACAGGACATATATCCACTGATAGTACTCCGAGGCTCATCAAATATAAAAATAAGGAGGTGTTGCCGGCAAAACCAAAAAACAATTTTTTAAAAAGAAACTTGAATTAAGCTTTCTGAAAGTGAACTTGGACTCATCCAATTCATTCGATGGGATTTCCATCCAAGACACAAGGCTTGGATGGAAGTTCCACCGTAGGTGATGGTCTGCGGGTTATCGATCATCCAAAGTATGGGAAAATCCTTTCATGGAAAGTCTTTAGAAAGTTTTTACATTTTGCAGCAAATCCCTCCTTATTGTGGGTAGGCAAAAGTTTTTTTTTCTATCCTTAACACGTTGACGACCAGCCTATTTTTGCTTGTCCGCCGCGTGGGACCACGCGCATTTTTTTTTGTCAAAAAATGCGTCCTGCCATCAGGACGCATGGTCCCAGAAAACATTTTTTTTGCCGGTTTTTTTTTAATGTTGAATTTTTTGGAATTTTTATCAGTAATTACGAAATCATAATCTTCTGGAACGTTCTCAACAGTTCCAGAGGGTATTCATTGGAAATGTGGAAGTTTCTCGAAGGTGATAGGAAATTGAAGAATCTTCGAGATCCCTCCGGGCCCAGGGCCTTGTTACTATAAAAACCCTGGGGAAATCGTGATAAGCAATCAGTTTTCCTTCTGACCATGGCTGCCTCCGACGAAGTCGGCGATCTGAATTGGAGCTTCGACGACTTGCTCATCAACAGTGACGACGAAGAGCCTGTGCCCGATGATGATGATGTTCCTGCTGCCCAATCCCTGGTCGTACCTGTACAATACGACTCCGATGATGACTCTGAGTATGAAGAAGAGGATCCAGATAAAGGAGAGGAAGAAGAAACCTGGGTCGAGGATGCCACCACTCACGATCGCTTTGCCTTTACCGAGGAGTGCGGAATTCATGCGGACGTTCAAAGTTGTGAAGTGCCTATCGATTACTTTCAGCTGTTCTTGACGGACGAGTTGCTGAACCTCATTGTGGCAGAGACGAACCGGTACGGTACTAAGAAGATGAGGGACAAGAACAAAGACTGGACCGACACTACCACCGAGGAGATGAGGCAATTTATTGGCATCTGCCTGTACATGGGACTCGTTCGCCTGTCAAAACTTCGGGATTACTGGTCTTCAGACAACTACTACTACAACCCTGCAGTCACAAAAACTATGACCAGACATCGATTTGAGTTGCTGCTGACGAGCCTCCACTTCGCCGACAACGACCTCGTCGACAGGGGAAACCGTCTCTATAAAATGATGCCTGTACTGGACCTGCTGAATTCTTCCTTCCAGAAGATGTGCAAGCCTGCTAAGAGCCTCTGCATTGATAAGTCGATGGTGCCGTTCCGTGGACGAATCGTCTTCAGACAGTTCAACAAATCCAAAAGGCACAAGTACGGCATCAAGCTCTTCAAGCTCTGCTCAAAAGCTCAAAAGCTTTACCTTAGAAGATGAGTCTTTCATGTTCACTTGAATAAAATATTCACCATAAGAGATCTGCATGGACCACAGCAATCATAGATACTACAGAGCCTGTTGATCAATATGTGATCGCTAGATACTCGATATCTGCGCACAAGACGTTTTTTGGAACCTGCATCCTGCCATCAGGACGCATTGTCCCACGTGGCAAAAAATTGCATCCTGGCATCAGGACGCATTGTCGCCAACGTGTTAAATGTAAAGCAAGTTTTCATCTCTATGATGTCTGAACTTCGCCTGTCCACGAATCACCTGTACATTGCAGACAAATTTTGCCTGAAAAAGAAAATCGGGTACAAGAAGTGATAGTGAGGTAACATAGTTTAACCCTTCAAGCGCTAAATTTTGACCCCACCTCCTAAGTGATGTTCGTACGGTGTATGTGAAAACTGCTTGAAGGGAAAGAGGACTTCCCTCGTGTGTAACAACTGAAATGTCTCAAGAAATGTTAAGAATGTAAGAAGTGAACAAAAGTTGCATTGTGCAATAGTTCCGTCCCGATGTTCCAAAGACGAAAACTATGTGTTCGTTTCAGAAATACAAATGCTCGCCATGTGGGATAAAATATGTCTCATTGCAACAAAACATAACAAAACAGAATGAATAATTATTCAAAAGAAGGAAAGGGATAGATAATCTAAACTGAAGTGATGGTAGAGCCTTGAAACGGGATGCATATAATGAGGGAATGTTTGGAATTGGATAACGAATTTCATACGTGCTGATGGAGACAGAGGATATAGAAGCTTGAACCAACGGAGGCTAAAAAATAAACTTGAATGGTTATAAGTGAAGATTTCCCACCAACCCGACACGCAGGGAAATATAAACACCATTCAGAAATCCCCGGAAATCATTGGGTGAAACTTTACCAACAGGAAAAGGACAGTTCTTCGAGGGAGAAGAATATGAGCTCATAGTCCACCATAGCCTAGGCAACACGACTCCAGCGACTAGGTACATTATGATCATGGACTTGCAAAAGGCCTGACAGAGGCCTTGACATGCCGGTGATGAAACGCGTTGTCTCTACTATCAGAACACACACTGAGACAAAAGAGTCACAAAACACGATAATGGAACAATATAATACATAACATCATGAAATGGCATTCCCCTGCCGGTACTTCCAGTCTTCGAAACAGTCGAACGGTATGGCCGCTACATCCAGCACACATACCACGCAGAAAATGAGTTCGACTAAAACGTACACATGATAATTCGTCGGTCCCGATCATGCATGCCCTGAAAATGTCCCCAATCTCCAGAACACCACAGAACGTCTAAAAAGGTGCCACTTCTTACAAAGGCAACATCCAAATGCATGACGCCCATAATAGCCAACAGCCTAGGATATGATTTTTCCGAAAAATTGTCGACATTTTAGAAGATACCGTATTCTTGCATGTCAACGCTTGATTATTGTGAAACGTTCTTTTCAAACAATGTCGTGCAGTGGTTGATTGCAGAGAAAGATATTGCAGTGCACCATTAGGAGTAAGGGTAGTTCTAAGATCTGGAATAACAGCACTAGTGAACATTTTCACGAACATTTCAATGACGGCTTGAGGTCAAATTGATTTCCAGGTCGTTTTGAAAGAGAGTGATATTGCCCACCATCACGTCATCACCTCAGTCATTGTGATTCTTTCTTATTGGGATTTCTTTAGGACAATGTCTAGTGAAACACCCCTCACGAAAATGCAAATCCGAAGGCCTAAATCACATCAATTGTCTTTTAGAGAATCAGCAGGGAGACGCTTACCACTGTTTTAAAAACTTGGGAGAATGTCCTCAAAGGGTTCTGCAAGTCGAAAGCTCTCACATTGAGCAATTATTCCCTATTTCTGCGTGAACAATGCTGTCTTGAACAAACCGATGGGTAATATACCATGGAAAATATAATTTCATCAAAATAGAATTTTCCTTCCAGTAGATCCGATATGGAGTTGCCCAAGGCGAATGGACTGTTACCTTTTTCAGGGCGGTACCCTACCGTTCAACACAATTTGACATCACAATACTCCATTGGGGGATCCGTTCCAGCTCCGTTATGACACCAAGGGCCCTCGTTTCGTCGATCAGGATTCCGACAGAAGTTGTGGGATGGATGGAAATCGTCAGGGAATGCACCAGCTACTTCAAGAAAACTCGTAAGCAAACCGTCGTTTGGTGAGCGGCTCATCCATCGCTGACAAGGGTACCCAGACCTCGTAACATTCTTAGTTCCCATGTACCTATTACCTCTCATGTTATTTTTGCACTCCAAAGGGGCTGGTTTAAGGAAAAGAAACAATATTTTAGTGCAATCAGCAAGTAGGAGAGACAAAAAAAAGATGTAATCTTGTTCCACGTCAGCAGAGAGAATGCGTCTGACACGAAGCAATTAAATTCAAAAAGGCAGAAAAGAAAATCAACACTCACCCATGCAATTTCCTGACACTCGAATGTTGCAACTCTCTCCTTCTGGCCTTGGACAATAGGGAACATCGCAAAACTCCCAGTTTGTCTCGTTCTTGGATTCAAAGAAACACCATGGACCGTGTGGTCTGCCGTTTGGATTACGACAGAAGTTGTGACTCCCGTCAACTTCATCTGAAAATCCAGATAAGGCTGTCTGCATCACAAGTTGACTTGCGGAAAATGCAGGCAGCCAATGTTGGCATGGGTATCCCGATAGGGTCGTATTCCGTCTTCCTGCATATTCGCCGCCGATTCCCGTCAACTTGCATTCGTGCGGATCTGAAAAAAAAAGAAAAAATGTATTATAGCTGTGAAGCAGAAGTTTTTATAGCGATTAGATAAATGAACGCACAGAGTTCATGACAGAATGGAATGTCACAGTATTCCCACTCGATTCCTGGGTCTGAGACGAAGCACCACGGCCTTTCTCGATACAGAGTAGGATTCCGACAGTAATTCCTGTGGACAGCTGAGGCTCCATTCAGGAAATGCTCCTCATAGCCCGTTTCCTGATTGAAGAAATCCCAAGGCATTCCATATGGCTGAGATGCCCAATCGAGACAAGGCTTTCCCGTCTCGGTCACATCCTTCGTCCCCACGTATTCCTTTCCTTTCTCCGTCAGTCTGCATTCGGGATACACGTTCCCCTCGTCTCCGGCTGTAGTTTCTCGGATCTCGCAGAAGGGAATGTCACAATATTCATATTCGGGATCTTTCCCTTCCCCGTTGAAACACCAGGGAGCAGCTTTTCCATCGGGGTTGCGGCAGAAGTTGTGCTGCTCGTCGATCTCTTCGTAATCCGGGAATCCGGGAAGTTTTTCCTTCACGATTCTTTCAGCGCTGATTTGAGGTTCTGAATTTCTCCAAGGTTGGCATGTTTTCCCCGAATGGGTCACGCTCTTCCTTCCAATGTATTCACCGCCCTGTTGAGTCATCTTGCATTCTGGGGGATCTGTTCACGAACGACGAGACTTCGCATTAGCGACTTCTCTCTTCTCGACAGAATGCATTATAATGATGTTGCAAAAATCGAATGTTCTTTTTCAAGTAAGTGTACGTTTTAGCTTTAAAAGGTTCTGCGTTTCCAATGGTGTACTCAATATGAAAACTATTGTATTATTAAGATTACATGCTATAAAGACTCACACGTTACTCTTTTTTAGTCATTTGACTGCTAAAAGTGAGTAACAAAACCTCTATGCTTCTCATAACTTAAATTTTGGGCTTTCAAGAGGTACCACATTGCCTTTCGCGTTGAGTCTTCCTTGTCCATGCATTTGCTCGCCAAAGTGTCCGTTAAGATGTTAAAGCAAAACTGCCTTCCTTTTTGGGCATATTACCATTAAATACTGTCTTTTCATTCAACCCCCGCGAAAGAGGCTGAGGTTATAGTCTTTAAATATTGTTAAAGCAATACGTCATTGGCATGAAAAGAATTCCCATCGCTGCTGGCTGTGTGATCAATGTTTAGAAAAGGACATATTATGAATAAATCAAAGTTCCACCTGGAACCATTTTCAAAGAAAATTAGGCTGATCAATATGCATCGTAGCTTCTCTTAATTTTCCAAGGAAAATTGGCATGCTCCCCACCATTCCAACACGGAATCGTTCCACACAAATTGTAAGCTTCAACTGCGTGGAGTTCCGAAAAACACAGCATTTCGGTTTCTGAAGGAGTCATTTGTTTTTTATTTTAATTCCTTCCACACCCACCCTTGGTGATGGTTTTTCTTTAGGATTCACGCCTACATTCATATCGTTCTTTCTCATGTCTTTTTAAATTTATTGCTAGCCATTTAGGATGAGATCATGTGATGAGAGGAGACTAAGTTGGTGGCTATTGTATGAAACACCATGTGGATATACATTGGACGTGATTCTTACTGATGATGAAAGCTGGGAACCATTACATCCAAGGAGTATGCTCACGTCACACCTCCAGATAGTTCGAGGTCATGTTCCATATTCCGAACAGGAAGCCAATTAGGGGGTTAGGCTAACGATTAACGTTATTGAGCCCCATAGAGAAAATTTGCGGTTAATTAATGAGAACGTCTTTAAAATATGGTTTTTAAACTACTACATTAACGTAGTGCATTTTTTTAATGAGAGATTTTTATTATTATGGCTTAGGGTACAAAACTCATTGCTATATCTTCTACCACGTGCAAAGACTCATAGAGCATATTTCCTCACAAAGCAGCACGTGATTGCATCATAGTGAAGAGGAAGATGGAACGACTATGAAAAAGTTACCTGAATCCTTGCACATGGGGATATCACAAAATTCCCATTCAACATTTTCGTCCGCGACGAAACACCATGGCCTCTCCTTTCCTGACGGGTTCCGGCAGTAGTTCTGGTGAGGCCATGCATCCAAGTTGGGGAAATGGGCATTATAAGTGACATTTTCGAAAAAGTCACTGGGGATTCCGTAGGGCTGGGTGTCCCATCTCAGGCATTCCCTTCCCGTTTCCGTCTGGCTCGCCCTTCCAATGTATTCTCTTCCCTTCTCTGTCAACCGGCATTCAGGATACTTAGTCAGATCCTCACCTGCGAATAAAAAAACCATCCGACTCGTGCTTCGCAGTAACAATGGTCCTAAGGATTTTCACGATTTAACAGGACTTAAAAATTCTGTGGATACTGATTTCCTATTTCGGCCCTGCTCTGTCTAAAATCATCTGATGTGTCACAGAGATACCTAATGGATTTCCCAAACTTTAATAAATCCGTATCCGTAGAAATCCGCTCAAGAATCAAAGGTTGTTTTCTCACAGTAGACGCCATCTCCTCGGAAGGAGTTGTCCCAAGCATCGGGAAACGTGGACGAGCATTGAGACGTGTGAATGGATGAACCATCGGAGAATCCGTTGAGATCACGACAGCGAAACATCACCATCGCTCCTACCGGCGCTGGATTTTCTCCATTCCAACCTTCGAAGGACACTCTCGCATTTTCGATCGGTGGGTATGGGGTCAAGCACATCCCTGTGTTTGAGGAGTACTACGACTATATCATCAGCTGTATATTTTCTGCCACATAATATATCTTATGCATTTTTTACACTCACACTGCACGAATGAGGTGTATCCGATGTCTTCACTTAGGCTGCTCCTCCCGTCGAAAACCAGCTGGCACGATCCCCCTTCTTCCCGATAATTGAAGGCATAGCAAGGGAGGTCCCCCTTCACGCATTCTATGCTGCACCTTCCTAGTGTTATTGCAGTGAATTCAGACGCGATATTGTCGTGTCGCTGCCCGGCATGTGCAACATGATAGCGGATGAAATTCGTCGAGGCTGCGTCTTGTAAGAAGAGAATTAATACTTGCAGGATGGTCACTCGGTCGAGCCAATGGGAGCGGAAATCTTGCGTGGCCATGGCAATCGGTCCACGAGAAGAATCGGAACGAGCCAGTTGGCTTTTGGGAACACTAGAAGTTCCCTCATCTTCGTCTGGTATCGATTTCAATTTCAGCCAATGTGGGTCAACGTTGCATTCCAATGCGATTTCATGTGTATGGGTATCCTAGGAAACACTTTTGCGTCTTGGGGATTTCTCATGGCAATATTGATTATGATAAATAATAAATGTTGCAAATTCCAATCTGATTTATTGCATGAAACGACCTTTTCTTCGAGGCATAGTGCCCCTGCCTACCCACTATATATTGCAGTTGTGCAGAATCCAAATTCCAAATTTGATAATAATTGACATGTATGTTTTAAACATCATTCCATTCATTCCTCCTTCTTCCATACAGGCTTTTGATGACATCTTTTGATGATTCGTTTCTCATCTGGAGTGAAAGAAGCGCAAAGAAACAAACATCTCCAGGGTTTTCCAACTTCTAAGTTTCTATTTATTGTTCCATCTCATTTGATCGGAATGAGAATTTCGCGGATCTTCTCGAAAGCGCGGTATAAATTGTCCTACGCACTCCGCAAGCTCTCAATCTATTGGTGGCAATAACTTTCTTATCGATCAACCGTATGAGATATCCTCGTGCGTCATTGACAGACCTGATGAAATGGATGAATAAAAAATTCATGTTAATATATTTTTCTCTGGCGATTAATGAGCGTGTCCGTTTTTCCATGATGCATGAGTAAGTAATCGCCATTCTCATATTTTCCCCCAAAATCCACACTTTAGCTGGGTCCAGCATATGTGGTTACAAGATAATTGTAAAATAACATGGAAGGGTATAGCGCCCCTTACACACCTGTAGCGTTTCCACGCCTTAAAATTTAACCTCATGTCTTCGTAATATTCCACGGTGGCACAAAAAATTTAAAAGGAAAATCGGGTTCCCACATCATTGGCTAAGTGAGAAACAGTCTCCGGCCACCAGTGACAGTCTCTTACACAGCCGATGTTACGGGAATCCCCTTTTTTTTTGCTTTTCCACCGTAGTAGAATAGTTGGAGACGCCCGAGAAGAATTCCTCTGAAAGGATAGTCTATAGTTGTCAAAACATTGCTACTGTCTCGTCTATACGATTCCTATATATATTCCAATAGAATTCCTACAGGACTTTTTCGCTCGGGAACCCAGTCAACGCCTGGAAAGGAGGTTCCCTCTATCGACCGAGCCGAAGGAATGGAGAGAATCCCATCGAACCATCAATAAGTAAAATGCAATACTGCGAATGTTCTGCGCCTCCTTTTCGTCCAGCTCGCCGTTCCCCGCACGGGGAGACGTCATTGGGCTTCATCAAGGCTAAAAATTTGTTACTTTTTTTTCTGTTTCCTTTGTTCATAAAAGGGCGGGGAACATTTCATGCCCGATTTCCAGTTGTTCCATGACATTTTCCTTCCAGATCAAGTGAAAGAAGTTTCAGTAGTTTAAAAGTTCCAAAACTATCGTCATCTATGTCTCTTTTGTGCATCTCCGTTTCCAGATGAGAAAATTATTAATTATAGGAATGAAAAATGTATCGTTATTTCTTGCTGGATGATCGAGTCCCATCGAATTTTTTGCGAATGAATGCGAGAGATGCAGACTTGTGCAAATATCAGAGAGAAATATTGTAAGCAGATATACGCCTTGAAAAGAAGGCTCCAAATACCACAGCTCCAAACTGGTAATACTTCTGCCCATATTTATTTCAGACTTTAATTATGTACGTTTTCGCAAGAAGTTATGTATATAACGTTTACTTTATTTTATTCGATTAGGTTATTCCACTCAGTTTCATATTTGTTTTGGTACGCATAGTTTTCTACCAGGAGTCTGTTGTGCTGGTGGAGCGATTTATCAGCCTTTTATCAGAGTCAGCTGAATATATTTTCTTACAGAGATTGCGGGGGGGGGGGGGAAATTAATTATGGAATTGATTACTCTCCCCATTAATTATGGAATAATGCAGACCCGGTTTTCAAGGAAATGTTCACAAACACGAAAACGTCGAGTTTTCCTTCAAAACTTCTCAGAATGAAAAATGATGAGTCGTTTGGAACAGATTAAGTAGCAACTTCACTTTAATTACTTTCCTTCGAGGAGCAGAAAATGAAATTTCAATTCACATTTCCAATTTTCACTCCTAAAGAGCGACTAGGCTTCTACTATGACGAAAAGGGTTAACAGATGAACTGGTACTCGGAAAAGGTCAAACCACCCTGAAGACAACGTACTTTTTTTTCCATATGAAAAACTTTTGCAAACGACATCGTGCCGTTTCCGAGGGCAAGTTAGCCAGAAACACATCGAGCGACGCATTGCGAATAGAATATTTATCGTGCCGGAAGTCTCACGAAAAAACAACGGTATGTGACGAAAAGTGCTTGCGCCTTACGTGCAAGTTCGCGATACACGATTAGCTCTCAGATTTGCATATACAAGGTGTGACAATAAAGTTCCCCGAATGTCCCTGTCGAAACGGTGTCTGTATATATGCATGCTAATGCCTGTTGTCGCCCTCGAAATAACAAGAAGAATGGAATTTCCATGGGCAGCGATACGCTTAGGCCGATGATGTTGCCACTGCTGAAAACATTGCTGGAACTCCTCCTTAGAAATACCATCTAGGGTCGCCGTCACCTTTTTTTAAATGCATGCTGCAAAGGATGGTCGACCCGCTTCCGCTGTGACACGACCTCCTTTCGCTGCGGACGACGGCAGGGTCTAACGAGCAGACGTCTCCTTCACTCAGCCTGCAGTAAGGGCAACTCAAGTTGAAACGCGCAGCCTGTAACATGGACGGATCCGGCTACCTCCACGACCGACGGGCCGAGCGACCTTTCAGGCGCAGCTTCCATCCATGATCTTCCGCCTTAGTTTTTCAGCATCCGTTCTACGTTTCCATCCCGACCCCGATCTTGGATCGTTATCGTTCAAAAGTGCGATCAGTAAATACGGAAGTTAAAACCGTCGACATCCGGTTCTCCTGCGGACACGTGCCGCACGACATGTGGCCACCACCCGTCATGTGGCCACCACCCGATCGATGACCGGCGCTAATCGCATCGTACACGTCCCTCGCACTCCAAAGCCCCTGCTCCAGACTCACTTAAGCCCTGGGGGGTAGCACCCCAAGTGAACGACTTTGCTCCTGGACCAGATCTGTCCGCGAATCCCGTCCTCATCCGCTGTGATGAGGATGTCACCCGCTTCGTACGATTCAAATGCTCGATCCACGTCGGACGTCGAGGATGTCGGCCGAATTTTTGACCGCGTCGGTCGCCGCCAACAGTCTCGACCACACGGCGATGCGACGAGGGTCCGTCTGGCATCGGACGACATGCGATGACGCATCTCGTGATGCGTCATCCGATCCGACCCGATGACGCATCTCGTGACGCGTGTCGCCGTCGGCGGAAGGAGCTGTGGAAGCTGAGGGATCCCTTCTTCCCTCGCTCTGCCTGCACTTCAAGAGATTCCATGTGCGAGGTCGCTTCTAGATGGCGATTACGCGTCCGGAACTTCGCTCAACAAATCTTGCTATTTTGGTTCCCGTTGTAAAAAAAAGTAGATGAGACCCCCCCCCTCCTCCCCCCCCCTCTCCCCCCCTCTCTCCACCCTCTCTCCCCCTTCTCTCCCCCTTCCAGGCTGCCACCTGTCGCCTGAGCGACGAAGACACGAGTGGTCTCTCCCAAGGAAGATGTCGCGCGTGGTGAGGAAAACTTGCCGGCGAATCCTCATCTTCAAAAACCAGATGAGTCATGAAACCGAGCATGATCTTCCTTTCCTTCGAGAATTGATTTCGAGTCGGCGGGATGATCGTGTCGTCCCCGTGGGAATTGGAGGACTTTGGGAGGACGCTTATATTTCCTAAAGCCATGATCTTCAATGGGGAAATCATAACCCGGTTCCCCTTGGGAGCTCTGTGAACGTTTCCACGAGATGATGAGTTTTCCAGGGTGGACTAAAAAATAGAAGGCCTGGGATATCTGTGAATAGAAGGCCTGGGATATCTGTGGGAAGAAATGCCTTTGATACCCCTTCACATACGGAAAGAGTAATTTGTCAGTGGGTAAAAAAGGGAGAAGCGGATCCCAGACGGAGATACGTGCCGTATCTTTAATTGCCCTTTGTTGTCTCAAGGGCGAATCGATCCGCCGGGTGGGTGAACTGGAACTGGGTGGACGAGCCAGGTGGAAGCACCTCAAAGTTCATTTCATTATTTTGTGAACCGTGTTTTAAACAGAAGGCTTCGATGAGTGGCACGATGGCTTTGGCTTGGCACGATGGCCTTGGGCAGGCACGATGGCCTTGGGCAGGCACGATGGCCTTGGGCAGGCACGATGGCCTTGGCTTGGCAGGATGGCATTCGGTTGGCACGGTGGCCTTGGCTTGGCACGATAGTATTCGGTTGGCACGGCGCCAAATTTTCAGTCGAGGCAGGATTTCGCTAAAATCGGACAGAATTTTTTTATGGACGAGATGTTTTCATCCCGATTTCGTGCGTTCCGACGGAGGGAGTCTAGCGAAAACGGGGATATCTCCTGGCTTAGTGCCAAAATGACCATGATCTGTCTCATATCCCGGATGTAAGCCGCCTTAAACACAGCTTTGATCCAAATGTCCAAAATCGGGGATCATCGAAGAACTTTAAAACTAAAAGCCGAATTTAATTGGAATTCCATATATTTTGGTTAGAATTTTTTTAAATCCAATTTAAATATAGTAAAA
>CAJPEV010004103.1:0-24817 GCA_905338385.1 Darwinula stevensoni
AAAATGGTGAAAAGGGTGAAAAGGGTGAAAAGGGTGAAAATGGTGAAAAGGGTGAAAAGGGTGAAAAGGGTGAAAAGGGTGAAAAGGGTGAAAAGGGTGAAAAGGGTGAAAAGGGTGAAAAGGGTGAAAAGAGGAAGCGAAGGAGGCTGTGGTTATGGGTCGCATCTTCGCGGGAATTTATCAAGCCGGCGATTTCTCTCGAACGAAAAAGAAAAGAAATAAATAAAAATCTGGCGAAAGATTGATAAATTCCCTGGAATGAAAACGAGGCAAGCGGTTGGCGATCGTCAAGAGATTGGCGAAGAAAAAAACGCAGACGATTGGGAATTGCACGGATTGCAAAGTCGGTTCTGGCCTTTTTCTTCGACGCTGCGGGATGCGTGAGATGTTGAAGCGAAACCGCCTTCGTCGAAGGTGGTTTGTGGCTTTGCGGACGCGAATCGCGTCATGGCTGAGGTCGACATCGTTGGCGGGAATGCGACGATGAGTCCCGAAAGTCTTGGTCCTCCGGCCTTTTTGCCGCCTTTGCGACGAGTCCGATGAAAGTTCTAATATTTTCCACCATTCAACAGATTGGCATGGCATTGGCATGGCATTGGCATGGTCTCCAGCAGCGTGGCATCGATTTCGGCGATATAAGTGTTCGTTCATACGAACTTTTCCGCCAAATTTTTTTAGTTGGAGGTTCGTCATAAATCATTATAATTAAATTCATTCATTCATACCAGGAGAGCCAAAAAAGTGAATGCCTCAAAAGGGAATGATTTCCTGAAAATCTGAAAATATCACCCTAAAATACCTTTAAAAAATATTTTGGACGGCACGGTCTCGTTTCCTACTGATCGGAAAAAAGGGCAATTGACCTTCATAAGGTCACCCCGACAAGGACAAGGACAAGAAATTCCGGTCGCCATTAATAAAAGGCTCGTGGCCCTCGGTTTACTCTCGGTTTACCCCCCTCTTTCCTCCATAAATGTCTTCGGGTCGGTCTTCCCATCAATCTCCGACATGGGTCGACACGAGTCGTCAATCACTCCACGTCGACCTCACTATTCTTCCCATCGCAATTCTGCGTCCCCAAACGCGCAGCATTTCCGAAAAAAACAAAAAAAAAACAAAAAGAGTCAGGTGGAATGGTGACGGCCTTGGAGCAATCGTTAAGCCAAGTGGAAAAATAAGTCGATTCCACTCCCTTTTTTTCTTCCCCTCGTGCTTCGCAGAAAAAAAAAAACGGGACTAGAGCACTAAATGGCACGAAATACGCCAAACCGACTTTCGCATTTATTTTCTTCCCGATTAAAAATTCCGACGAAGACGGTCGATTCCATCTGTCGGTAAAAACTCGAAATGCCTTTGCCCCCTCCCCGCCCCGCCCCGCCCCGGGAACACTCCTGGCCCCGACCGCACGAGCCATCCAGCGCAGCGCTCCCCCAGGACCTCAAGGTCAAGGGCGAATCCCACGGATCCATTATATAAAGGATGTTGCCGGACTCGTCTCGTTCCAGTCTTGTTCTCATCGTATCTGCTGACGTCGTCATCGCTTCCGACAATATGAAATTCTGGGTGAGTCCAACTTTTTACTTTTTCGCGAATTTCCTTTTCCCGCCTCCTTCATTGGCCTCCCGCATTTTTTTAAATGGAGAACTGAAGATCGGCTGGAAAAGTCACCGACGGATGTTCCCCAAAACATGAGCTTCAGCCCAAAAACCCAAACCCGAAGCAAACCAGTTTGTTTCGGGTCATGGAAACGGAAACCCACGGGAATGAAATCCCATAATGGGTTATGGCATGAAAATATCGCATTTTACTTTCGAAAAACTTCCCGCGCATTCGGCACGAAAGTCTGCAGCGGTGGTTCCGCTCAACTATTGGTTTGAGCTATTGGCTATTGGTTGCAGCATTTTTTTTCCCCATTTCATGAGTGCTGGGCCGTGTAAGTTAATATGTAACAACAGCGAAACGAAAGAAGTCATAGAGGGCAAATTTGGAACAGGAACTCCGAATGGTGCCTAGATTAATTAAACTAGGAGTCAAGGTCATCCGTTGAGGCGATACCCGACAATTATCAGACAATTGACAAGTGCCAGAGAGACAATTGACTAGTGTCAGAGAGACAATTGACAAGTGTCAGAGAGACAATTGACAAGTGTCAGAGAGACAATTGACAAGTGTCAGAGGAATGGTCGTAGAGGGACCTCCATCGACAACAAATGTTCACTTTTCCCTTCACTTACTCTCCATTTGCAGTTTCTCAATTTTAAACTCAACATCGTCGAGTTTAAAACTGAGAAGCTGCGCCGAGACGATCCAGAAAGCAACGACTTCGACTTGTCGAAGCGCTCGATCGAGTTTGCCTCACGGGATGCTACCATCAGCTTGGTGAATGATGGTTGACGAATGATGGCTGACGAATCGACAACCTGGTGCATGAACCTTAAGCTTGCATCGGGCTCATGCTGGGCCGCTTACCGGCGCCGGTAAGCGGCCTAGCATGAGATAAGATGGTTTGGTCTACGCCTTGATTACCACGTTCACTGCGGGACAAAAAAATGCCTATTGCCTAAAAATAAATACCTAAACTAAAACGTTGAATGAACGTTTTCATCCCTAAACTCACATTTGGGAATCGTGGAATTGCATCATGAACGGAGAGATAATGTGAAATAAGATCCCATTAACACTCATTCCGCATAATTAAATCAAATTCAGGATTAGCTCACTTTCGCTTATTTAGGCATTGGAATCGTTTTCAAATATGCATTGAATACGAAGTATTCTCTATATGGTGAACAAAATACCATTAAGATATGAAAGATTCCATTTACAAAGAGCAAGCACCCACAGCATTGACGGGTCTTTGGTGTCAGTTGGTCGCAGGAATCCTGGTGGCGTCGGCGGTGGGCCTCGTCCTGGGGGATACGGTTCACTCCGGAGAGAACGTCGAGGCACAGCAGGGTCACAGCGGGGAGCATGGCACGAGTGGCCACGGCGGGGAGCATGGCACGAGTGGCCACGGCGAGAATCGGGACACGGGTGGCCACGACGGGAAGCATGACACAGGTGACGACGATGAGGAACATGACAGTTTTGACCACGGCGAGAAGCATGATAAGAAACATATCACGGATGATAACGACAAGAAACATGGCAAGAAACATACCGCGGATGATCGCAGCAAGAAACATGCCAAGGATGACCATGGGAAGAAACATGACACAGATGACGATGATGAGGAACATGACATAAGCGCCCACGGCGGGAAACACAGCACAGGTGGCCACGGCGGGAAACATCGTACGGGCAGCCACGGCAGAAAACACAGCACTGACGACGACGGCGAGAAACACAGAGCAGGTGGCCACGGCAGAAAACACAGCACTGACGACAACGGCGAGAAACACAGAGCAGGTGGCCACGGCGGGAAGCACGGCTCAACCGGCCACCGAGGGAGACATCGCACGAGCGGCCACCGCGGAGGACGCGGCAAGGCCGGCCACGGCGGGAAACACCACCAAGATGACGACTGAGGAGTGAGCCGGTAAGTTCTTTCGTTCCCGCCCCCTTTTTTTTTCTCGTTTAGAAATTTCCTTAATTAATTTACCTTTGAAAACAAAAAAAACTGACGGAATGAAACTCAAATTCATGAAAAATCCATCCGTGAAAAAAATATCGGCTCGACTTGCAAGAAGATTGGGATCGTTTCCACGGCTAGTTTGGAGACGGGGCAACGATTTTATGGGTGAATCGGGGAAATTTGCCGACTTTGCTCTAGTTGCTCATTTCCACACCCGGCGGCCATTACAGAATTTTCTCCACTAAGATCCCATTGAAGTCTGGCTGACTTGTTTCTTCAGCTTCACATGAAATGAAAAAAAAAAAACAGTTTCATTACGTTGCGGTGATGCGATTAGCACGTTATAGACGATAACGCAAATAATCTTGTGCCAAATGCCCGACACGAGACTCCATGCAGAATAAACGCCAAAAAAAAATTTAAAAACCTGATGAATTTTTTTTTTTTTGCTCCCCAGAAACTGGCGAACAAGGTGAAGGATCGTCTCCAGTCTATTTTCATTTGCATTAAAAAAAAAAGGGTTTATTTTGTGCCATCGGTTTTCTTGCATTCCTTTCCTCTTCGAGGACAGGATTCAAATAAAGAATTGAGAATGGGAAAAAGCCATCTTGGAAGGGAAAAAAAAAATGAAAATCGCATTCAATTCCTGTGAAAATGCTAAAAGGAAAAAAAAAAATTCAAGCCCCGTCTCCTTGAACCTCTTCACCCTGCTCCTCTCTTCGGCCTTCACTTCTTTTTTTTTTAAATTAAATATTTAAATTAATATTGGGGCTGCTCGTGTGGCCATCCACGATTCTACCCGTTTCGCCGTTCGACAGCTGCAAAAACCCAACCAAATTCGGCACAATGAGCACCTTCTTGCTCGCGCTTTCTGCCCTCGCAACAAACATTTGAAATTTGATTCGAATTTGAAATTTGATTCGAATTTGAAATTTGATTCGAATTTGAAATTTGATTCGAATTTGAAATTTGATTCGAATTTGAAATTTGATTCGAATTTGAAATTTGATTCGAATTTGAAATTTGATTCGGAGACTGACGATCTCGATCTCGGCGGCGGGTTCGGGTGAAAATTGAAAAAAAAAAAACAGGGGGAATTCAGAGATGGCACAATGTGTCCCGGCTTCGGTGCTGCTTAGTAGGAATTGCATCACCTTTCGCGAGAATCACACGTGATAAAAACTGGTACGAAATATAATTCATGCAATTTTGGTCTTGCAACAGCGATACGATCGATGAGAAAATTTCGACTGCGACCAGTCTGCAATGCTAACAGTGTCCTATGCATCGCGCCTTTTTGTGCCAAAAAAAAAAAAATCCTCTTCCTACTACTTTGATATGCCGAAGATGAAGTAATTTTCATATTGCACACCCGAGTTCGCATTTACCCAGTAATTAATTAATGTTCATTGCCTAACAGTCGGCACTTTTGAATGCTTGAGTGCTTGCTGAGCGAAAAAAATTATGCTCATCTCCAGCAACTTCCGCTCGAGCGCACTAAAAATTAAAAATTTTGAAATCACGCAAATGGCTGCAATATTAATGCCGGAAGATTAATTCCTTACGCACATGTTACTGGTTGCTGATGCCATTCAGCATTTCCGGGGGAATGAGGAAAACGGAAGAGAAGTCGCGTTCCTCCATCGTAAGTAATGCATCCGAGCACCCGAGGGCCCTGGAGGCTCCCCCAAGAAATGAGACTCATCCTTCCGGGAAATTTTTTTTCGCCGTGGAATCCAAGGTTTTCCCAGTAGCGACGTGAGAGAAATAATCGCCGACTGGCTCACAGCGCGAGGCGAGAATGAAGGGGAAAGCAGTGACATCCCGTCCGCCGCGAGAGGAACATCCAACCCTCAGAGCTTCCGATCCTCCCTTCGTCTTCAAAGCTTCCAGGCTTCCTCCCGGCTCCCTCCAGGCTTCCTCCAGGCTTCCTCCCGGCTCCCTCCGTTCCTCGAAAGGCATCGTCTCGACGCTTCAAGGTATTTTCGCTCTCCCTGTTTCTTCGCGTTTCGGGACTCGCTCGCGTCCCGAGACGTTTATTAGATATTTAAATATCGTCCCTGATTTTATTAGATTTCAGTAGATATTTAAATATAGTCCATGATTTTATTAGATTTCAGTAGATATTTAATTATCGTCCCTGATTTTATTATATTTCAGTAGATATTTAGATATCGTCCCTGACCGCTCGGTCGAAGAGGCTCTCAGGGTTGGAGTTGCATTTCACCTTTCGGTATCAATGATTCCCAATATTTCTCGAGCCTATTCCGAATGATATTTCATATTCCGTCCCGGTTTCACTCTAAAAAAAGAAGGAAGTGCAAATTCAGTTTTCATCCCCGTTTTTTTTTTTTTACTCCGGAATTTCTCTCAAAGAATGAAAGTTTTCTCCTCGACAGAAAAATTCCTATTCCCTATTGATTCTCGGTAATCTGGCAATTCATCGATCCGGATCTCCGGATCTCCGGACAATTCGGACGCGAGGAATGCTCCCGGCTGAAGCTCCCGGCCGCACTGAACCCTAATAAATATCATCCGGAATCTCTTTAATCTGGAAGCAAAAAAGTTTTCTCTGTCCTTTCCCATTCTCCTTCCTTGAAAAAAAAAATAATAATAATAATAAATAATAAAATAAATAATAAAAATAAATTAAAGCTCTGTTCGCTCGGCCGCACTTCCTCCGTCGGTTTCATGTGTCATTAAAGCCGCGAAAAAAAAGTTGCAAAATGTAAAAATTGGCGCGATCCCTGATGTGAGTCGCGAGTTTCAACCCGAGTCGCAGCGACTCGGGTTGAGCAGGCGATGTCGGCTTTCGGTCGACAATGTCGGCTATGAATTTCTGTGGGAAACATTTTTCCTATTAAAAATAAATATTTATTCCATTTCTTTTCTTTCACGGCAGCGCCACAGTTTTCCCCGGGGGGAAAAAAAAATTGGGAATGTGAACATTTAAAGACTTTTCACCAGCGAAAAGGCGAAATTCGACAGCAGCATCCTCATCTGAGTTGGTCCATATTCGGCCTTACAATAAACAATTGTAATTTATCGATTAAGAATGCTTGAGAAACTAAGCAACTGAAAAGACAATGTGCGATCCCTTTCGGTTATGCGCGAGCAAAAAAAATTACGAAAAGAGGAAAAAGCTCTTTCGGGGTATTTTATGCAGAGAAACTCCTAATAAATCGAATGTGTAAAGCAACTTGCGTCGAGAAGTCGTGGCAAGAAACGTCGTGCCAAGCAATGTCGTGCTAATCGACGTCGTGCCAAGCAACGTCGTGCCAAGCAACGTCGTGCCAAGCAATGTCGTGCTAAGCAACGTCGTGCCAAGCAATGTCGTGCTAAGCAACATCATGCCAAACAACCCCATTTCCTTTCCTCTCGTTGCAGGTGCGGAGAGATGGGTTCCATCGCGTTCGCTGTCGCGATCGTCGGAGCGGCGATGTTCGCCCTGTGGGCGTGCGTCGTGTCGGCCCAATCCACGACGCAGGCCAGCCAGCCAGATGCGTTTTCGTGCTATAAGAACTCGACGTCGCTGTACTCCAAGAGGTGCATCAAGTACTTGCTGCGGGGCCTGTTCGCTCGCTTCATGGAGTGAGGGAGTCGGCGAATGGATTCTGTGGCGTGATTTCGTCTCTCCAGGAATAAAAATTATTCAGACTCACCTGTATTTTTTTTTCCTTTCGGAGAGTGAGAGCCTGTCGCGTTCGCCGTTCGCCTGTGTTTTGGGTTTTTCGTGCTGCTTCGCTCGCGCTAGCGGCGAGGATGGAGGGGGGGGGGGAGGAACAAATTTGACATAAATGCTGAATAGCTTTTACCGTGGAAACACCGAGAGTGTCTTCGGAATAAGAATGAGGCGATGGAGCTGCCAGCCGTCATTCTAAGAGTCATCATTCCGGGTTCGTCAACCGTCATTCACGGAGGAGCACGAAGCCACATCGCGTACGACACTCGCCTATTTCTTCACTCTCACTCAAAAAAAGAAGAATCGCTCCGACGAAAAAATGAAATCGCAGCGAAGGACTGTGGCCGCGTCACCGATGGAAAGCAAATAAATCGACCGTGAGAAATTGAGAAATTTTCAATCGTTGTGGAAGCTCGTTCGTGGGATTCCACTTTTAAGACGTGGACTGAATTCTTAAGTACTGCGTACCACAATAAGAAGTTGACCATCTCCTGAAATGTACTACAATTAGTACGTTCAAGGACAGTCAACCTCTGTACTGTTCTATGTCTCCTGCTCATGCGCGGGAGAGATTTGTCCATGAGCAAGGGTATTAGTCTGGTACAGACCGTAAAAGTACTGCATAGTGAAATGCCTTCATCATTGGAATGTCTCCACTGGGAAAAAAAATTGGGGAAAGTATTAACGCCAATATTGGCCGAAAGTTTTTCCGTGTAGTAAAGTCTATAATGGTCCAAGATGGGTGCCAACGTAGAGCCAGGATGTGCACATCTTGGCGGATCTTGGCGGTCTATATTGACCCAATATCGGGGTGCTACTGGGGGCACTCCAGTGAGGGATGATTCCATGGATAAAGCAATGGAAGAACACTTTCGATTACTGTGCGAAATGCAACACCCATAACTCCACCTAGTGGCTTGGACGAGAACTTCAATATATCCTACCAAAAACTTCGAAATGCAACTAGGGCACATTAGTTCGTCGCGTCGGTCCGATATTGGATCGATGATGGCAAAATGGGGAGATCGACATTGGCTATATTGGCCAAGCTATAGCAAACGTGGCCAATGTTGGTCCAACACCGAGACAGCTCCAGCGAGTTCCACTTCCTCCGACCTTCACCATTACAGACCTCCACTTCCCGAACGGAACTCGAGCCCCATCGCGACTGCATCCACCCCCTCGCACGATCCTCGCCCCTCCGGATGTGCAACGTCGAGTACGACCATATTTATACGACCCAAAATGATGAAATCCCATCGGAACCTGCTGACTCCCTGAAGGGAGCCAGACCCAATCAGGACAAACCAGCTTTTTCATCCGCAACAAATCGAGAAAAGCCACAATTTGAATCATGCAACCTCCACGACTTATAAGTCTTCTCGGAATGCTTAACCTGCTAAACAAATGGATTTACATATTCTTTTGCCTATCATTTTGTTCTCTGAAGGATGAGATCAAGTTCCACATGAAATTACTACTGTCGTAAATAAGCAAGTCAATCAATGATCCCACTGAAATAGAGGCTACATAGTCGCCATCTCGCATCAGCGACGAGAAGCTTTTCTGGTTCAAACAATTAAGATCGATATCTCATCCCAACACCAGACAAATTTTCGGCTGCCACAATTGAAGAGTTCTCCGGGAAGAGGGCGTATGTGCCCATCCACCCTTTTTCCATATTAGCTAATAGTAAACATGCGCATTCAGTAAAGGAGAAGCAGATTTTTCTATGCTTTCACTATGCAGCAGGCCAACTGCCTGGCAATTCCAATATGGCAGCCTCAATGAATATTCCATTACCACTTGCATGCTGACCGATCATGGTGAAATTATTTCGTCCTCGCGACTGAAATTGAAAACGGGGAAGAAACCAGACATGAGGAAAGGGAAAGAAAGAGACCCAGTGATTTAAGCCACTGGAAGGATGTCGGAAGTTGGAGACTGAAATAAGTTGCAGATTCAGATGATGAATACATTAATAATGGATGCTAATGATAATGGATGATAATGATAATATTGGATTAATCCTGGATCGTTGCTGTGGAGAATTGGAGAATCAAACGCGTCCTGAATATTCAAATTTTCATTATTATTTTTCAAGGAGTTCATTTGAAATCTGTAGATGCATTTTGAAAGGAATGATGGCTGATGGCCATATCTCCACTCTCATTTCTCACAGGGGGAATGAACGGGAGGATATCACAAGGGGAATGAACGGGCTCGAAACGCGACCTTGTCCTTAATGACGTGCGAACTCCGTGGAGAGAAATGCGTCAACCAACGTTCACCGATCTTACGAGAGATGGCAGTCGTGGCACAATGCATCTCGTTGACGTCGCACGGGAATGAGAATGCAGGGGAAGAGATTGAAAGAATGGGTGATCACATTTTTTAATCCTTCACGAAGAAGCCCTGAACGATCACGCATCAAACGAGGCACTTGTGAATGTATGTAAATGGGGGATTTGAGAAAAAAGCTGCTCCCCCTCCTTCCTTTGTGATCCAGACAAAAGTATCGATTCAGAGCACTTACAGAGTATCGTCAAGTTCACACTCAAATTTAAAAACCATGACGGGATGCAAGGGTGCAACAACGTTCCCAAATGGAGTAGTCACGCCTAGTACCAGCCAATTCGTGAGATATGGGCCGTGACATGGTCGGGACGACAGATCACAAGCCGAATTCCATGCCAGTGACCATTCGTGCGATCGCAAGAACGTGTCACGCTCCTGCTCGCTCCGAATCCCACGTGACTTGGGGTGTGAGCAGGAGAATCGCGTGGCTGATCACATGCCTCTCTCGTGCCTCTCCGTCCGCATTCATAATTGTTTCGTTCGGAAGTTCGCTAAGCTCTCAACTACATCGATGCTCAACGATCAACTACATCGATGCATGCCTACAAGAGGACATTCTCACCTGTGACATCAGTAGACATGCAGTGGTCTGAGGATGTCGCCTCGAGGTCCACGGGATCAAAATGTGGTAATCCTTAAGGAAGAAGCCCTGAACGATCACGCATGAAACGAGGCACTTTGAAAGCCAGAGGAGCATGACGAGGCGTAAACTAGGCCTACCTTAGCTTACATTACTGCAGCAGACATTGCACTCGTGCCAACCGTTCTTGAACAGAGCGGGTTTGAGGGAGAAACATGGCGTCACCAGTGGGGCGCTCCTGTGAGTAACAATGAGGGCGCATGCGTCTATTATTTTGTCCTGCCAGATTCTCCAGAAACCTCATCATCATACTTGACGAGCCTCATGGATCCTCATGGATGTCATATGAGAACTCATGAGATCTCACATTCCTGATGTGAACCTCACGCGAGTCTGATGATATCTCATGATGAACTTTTAGTATTGTTTGCTCAATTAATAGAAAATAAACAACCGTTAACTGCATGCGGATGTAAATGGGGGATTTGAGGAAAAGCTGCTCCCCCTACTTCCTTTGAAATCCAGACAAAAATATCGATTCAGCGCACTTACAGAGTATCGTCAAGTTCACACTCAAATTTTAAAACCATGACGGGATGCAAGGGTGCAACAAGGTTCCCAAATGGAGTAGTCACGCCTAGTACCAGCCAATTCGTGAGATATGGGCCGTGACATGGTCGGGACGACAGATCACATGCCGAATTCCATGCCAGTGGCCATTCGTGCGATCGCAAGAACGTGTCACGCTCCTGCTCGCTCCGAATCCCACGTGACTTGGGGTGTGAGCAGGAGAATCGCGTGGCTGATCACATGCCTCTCTCGTGTGACACAGCAGCTCTCATGTAACTGATTTTTCCGAAAAGGATGAGTAGTAGGTACTTTCATAAAGATGATGAAATCACCGTAAAATATAATTGACGTAAGTGCTGGAGATCGCATGCCGTCTGACACCCAACCCGTGTCACTCTGGTTTATATTTTGGTATTGCTCGGTGAGTATCTAATGCCTAATAAGCATTTAAGGGAACAGAATTACTTAAATTTTTTTTTTAATATCATATCTATTTCCTGGTTCTCTTCATTATTGACCTTCGTCGGTTTCCTTGCGTCGCCAGACGAGACCTTTCAAAGGAATGAAGGCAGTGAGGGACGAAAGAGCGCGTTCTAGTCTCGTCGCGGTATTTTCACTTTCATGAACTCACCTGGCCGACGGACGCGACCTGCCGTAGTCCTAAGTGACATGCGAACTCTGCGGAGAGAAACCGTGCGTCATGCGTTCACCCGTTTTCCTTGAGATGGCAGTCGTGCCACGTTGCAGCAGGCAGTCGTCGCCCGAGAACGAGTTCTTAGCGGAACGGAAGGGATAGGTCGTATTTTTCCTGCCTAGAGGATCCGAAGTCCGGATCCCTGATTCCATAGCTTCCTGTTGGGACATCAAGGGAAAATATGGAGAAATCTGCCCTAAGGAATCATGCTGGAATGGGATACCTTTCGAGAGTAGCATTTTGCACCATTTGCTCGTAAGTGGAAGACGAAAAAGCTCCATGCTTGATTTGGCTTCATGCATGATGACCTTATTGCAAGAGGTTCAGGTGAAGCAGGTCTAGGTCTTCACAGTATGGAGTCTCTTCACGGCTCTCAATTCTGATACCTTTAATACTGCTGAACACCTTGGGGAAGGTTAATTTCAATCTCCCAAGAGATTGAAAGACTAGGTGGGCATGGAGGGCAATGATGACACGATGAACTACATCGATGCAAGCCTACAAGAGGACATTCTCATCTGTCACCTCAGTAGACATGCATTGGTATGAGAATGTCGCCTCGAGGTCCACGGGATCACACTTCAGATGATGAATACATTAATAATGGATCGTTGCTGTGGAATTGGAGAATGAAACGCGTACTGAATATTCAAATTTTCATTACTATTTTTCAAGAAGGAGTTCATTTGAAATCTGTAGATGCATTTATCGATTAATTATTATTTTTCAACAAGAAAGAAGACTCATTGGGAAAAGTTTGACCAGTGCGGATATGGAAAAAGGGCGATGGAAAAAGGAAAAAGGGGAAAAGCACTTTCTGCCTGACCGATTATGGTGAAATTATTTCGTGCTCATGACTGAAAATGAAAACGAGGAAAAAACCAGACATGAAGAAAGGGAAAGAAAGAGACCCAGTGATTTAAGACACTAGAAGGATTTGAGAAGCTGGAGATTGAAATAAGTTGCAGATTCAGATGATGAATACATTAATAATGGATCGTTGCTGTGGAATTGGAGAGAATGAAACGCGTCCTGAATATTCAAATTTTCATTACTATTTTTCAAGAAGGAGTTCATTTGATGCATTTATCGATTATTATTTTTCAACTAGAAGGAAGACTCGTTGGGAAAAGTTTGACCAGTGCGGATATGGAAAAAGGACGATGGAAAAAGGAAAAAGGGGAAAAGCACTTTCTGCCTGCATCCCAGCAATGAGAGATGAAGAAATTCATTTAAACCCCAAGTTCAAATAGGAAAAGGTCTGAGATACCATTTTACTGATAGTTAAGTTTTGACCTGCTTCAGATTAACTATGGGAATTTTTATCGTTCATCTCGAATTGCACCTTTTCCACATGCGCCCTTTTTCTAGAGAACTCCTCAATCATGCTGTGTCCTGAGAAGTTGCGATTCAACTCCATCGGAATCGACTTAAAAAAAAAAAAGGTGTGTCGGGCATAGCAAACATATTCATCGCGAGATCGTCAGCGGCAGATCACTCTCGCACTCGCTTAATTAGAAATAGAATCCCAATTCTTTCAATGCCGTCTCGATCATATTTCTTCAATTTCGTCATACATTTTGACAATATTTATTTATTTATTTTCACCAGTTCACTTGACAGGTCTGCCCTCCTCGACTGGGATGCTCTCGGGGCTTCTGCCCTTGCTTCTCGATCTCTAAAATCATTCCACCGAGTTCTTCATCGATTCGGTTACTCCGCTTCGCACAGGGTCCGTTCAAAACGTTGTCCCAAATTGTTGCGAAGAAGACCATATGACAAATCTTCCAAATCGTTTCAGATTCTTTTTCTCATATTCTCCAACCAACTCTTGCAGCTGCTAAAAAGCTGGGTTTTTTTCCTTTTTTTTTTTACGGTACAACCAATGCGAGAGGCTTTCAGAATTGGATGAAGGCGATGGAGGTTTCTTCTTTACATTCTCTACAGATTGCGAGAATAATGGGATATTTATGGGGAGTCAGCCATCATTCCAGAAAGGCAAGCATTGTTTTCCGGGGAGCAGAGCATGAAGAAACATCGGGCAAGACATTTGCACATATCTCCACTCTCATTTCTCACAAGGGGAATGAACGGGAGGAAATCCCGACGAAGCCGGACGACGGGCTCGAAACGCGACCTTGTCCTGAATGACGTGCGAACTCTGTGGAGAGAAATGCGTCAACCAACGTTCACCGATCTTACAAGAGATGGCACTCGTGGCACACTGCATCTCGTTGACGTCGCACGAGAATGAGAAAATAGGGGAAGAGATTGAACGACTAGGTGGGCATGGAGGGCAATCATGACACGATGAACTACATCGACGCATGAATACATGAAGACATTCTCCTCTGTGACCTCAGTAGACAAACAATGGTCTGAGGATGTCGCCTCGAGGTCCACGGGATCACATTATTTTAATCCTGAACGAAGAAGCCCTGAACGATGATGCATCAAACTTGGAAAGCCAGAGGAGCATGACGAGGCGTAACCTAGGCCCACCTTAGTTTACATTACTACAGCAGACATTGCACTCGTGCCAACCGTTCTTGAACAGAGCGGGTTTGAGTGAGAAACATGGCGTCACCAGTGGGGCGGTCCTGTGAGTTACAATACGGGCGCTTGCTTCTATTATTTTATCCTGTCAGGATCTCCAGAAGACTCATGATCGTACGCGATGAGCCTCATGGAGCCTCATGTATGTCATGTGAGAACTCATCAGATGTCACATTCCTTGTGTGAACCTCACGCGAGTCTCGTGATATCTCATGATAAACTTTTAGTATTGTTTTCTTAATTTATAGAAAATGAACAGCCGTTAACTGCATGCGGATGTAAATAGGGGAATTTGAGGAAAAAGCTGCCCCCCCTTCTTATGTAATCCAGACAAAAATATCGATTCAGAGCACTTACAAAGTATCGTCATGTTCACACTCAAACTTTAAAACCACGACGGGATGCTAGGGTGCAACAAGGTTCCCAAATGGAGAAGGAACGCCTAGCTCCCATCAATTCGTGAGATATGTGTTGTGACAGGGAGGGGATATATGTTCCCTTATAAGCATATAAGGGAACAGAATTTTGAATTTTTTTAAAATCCTATATCTATTTCCTGGTTCTCCTTATTATTGACCTTCGTCGGTTTCCTTGCGTCGTCAGACGAGACCTTTCAAAGGAATGAAGGAAGTAAGGGACGAAAGAGCGCGTTCTAGTCTCGTCGCGGTATTTTCACTTTCATGAACTCACCTGGCCGACGGACGCGACCTGCCGTAGTCCTAAGTGACATGCGAACTCTGCGGAGAGAAACCGTGCGTCATACGTTCACCTGTTTTCCTTGAGATGGCAGTCGTGCCACGTTGCAGCAGGCAGTCGTCGCCCGAGAACGAGTTCGTAGCGGAACGGATGGGATAGGTCCTATTTTTCTTGCGTAGAGGATCGGAAGTCTAGATCCCTGATTCCATAGCTTCGTGCTGGGACATCAAGGGGAAAATATGGAGAAAAATGCCCTAAGGAATCATGTTGGAATGGGATACCTTTCGATAGTAGCAGCAGGCAGTCGTCGCCCGAGAACGAGTTTGTAGCGGAACGGAAGGGATAGGTCGTATTTTTCCTGCCTAGAGGATCCGAAGTCCAGATCCACGATGTGCCACGAGCGCCGTCTCTAGTAAAACCGGTGAACGTATGTTGACACCTTCCTTCCTCAGCAGAGTTCGCATGTCGTTTAGGACATTGGTAGGTGGCGTTATGAGCCCATCAGACGGTTGAACTGATAAAGTTGAAAATACCGCTACTGGAGAATCATCACAAATATATGATTATCGAGAAAAAATTTTTTTAATGAAAGAAATGATATGAAATGTCATCTAGACAGCGTGGAAAGAATTCGAGCAAAGATTACTACAACAGACGTTGCACTCGTGCCAACCGTTCTTAAACAGAGCGGGTTTGAGGGAGGAACATGGCGTCACCAGTGGGGCGCTCCTGTGAGTAACAATGCAGGCGCATGCGTCTATTATTTTGTCCTGTCAGACTCTCCAGAAAACCCATGATCGTACGCGATGAGCCTCATGGAGCCTCATGGATGTCATGTGAGAACTCATGAGATCTCATATTCCTCATGTGAACCTCACGAGAGTCTCATGACATCTCATGATAAACTTTTAGTAGGGTTTTCTTAATTCATAGAAAATGAACAACAGTTAACTGCATGCAGATGCATGCACCTGGCCGACAGACGCGACCTGCAGTAGTCCTAAGTGACATGCGAACTCTGCGGAGAGAAACCGTGCGTCATCCGTTCACCCGTTTTCCTTGAGATGGCAGTCGTGCCACGTTGCAGCTGGCAGTCGTCGCCCGAGAACGAGTTCGTAGCGGAACGGAAGGGATAGGTCCTATTTTTCCTGCCTAGAGGATCCGAAGTCCAGATCCTTGATTCCATTGCTTCCTGCTGGGACATCAAGGGGAAAATATGGAGAAATCTGCCCTAAGGAATCATGTTGGAATGGGATACCTTTCGAGAGTAGCATTTTGCACCATTTGCTCGGAGCTGGAAGACAAAAAAGCTCAATGCTTGATTTGGCTTGCAAGTGACGATCTCTTGAGTGATGACGTCATCTGTATCTTCATTTTTTTTTAAAAAAATAAAAGATTCATGAAATCAATATAAACCGTTTTAAAATATTCATGCAATTGAGGAGCAGCCTGAGCCGGAGCATTTCTCAACAGTAACGGCTTTTCCCTGTCCTTTTCTCCGTCCGCATTCATAATTGGTTCGTTCGGAAGTTCGCGAAGCTCTCAGAGGAGCAACGAACGAAATTGTCATGGCACTCCTGTGCGTCCCGATGAGAACGTTCCGTTCCAGGCCGGATTTCTGGTAACGCCGGAAACGGAATTCTCCGCGAATGCGTTGCGGTGTCGAATGGCGAACGCGAATTTCATTCGGGAGTTGGATGAGCGGTTGCCTCCTTGGAGGCGATGGCGAGTCGGATGTCGTTCGAGCCGTCGTGCCGAAGGCGGTCGAGTGTGATGGATGTACCTGGGAATGCTTCGCCGCGTGGGCGACACACTCGGCTGGATTGGAGGTCGCTGAGGGGCTTCCGTGTTTCCGCGAATTTTTGACGTATTTTTTTTAATAAGGAACCCACGAATGGCCATAACTGATACTTGTTGTTTATTTGTAACTCAGGGATGGCGACGAGCGTAGCGGAGAGTAGCACGTGGCTCCTGGGCTCCACGTGCCACGATTCTCTCTCCCCTTCTCTCCCCCTTCCCTCCCCTTCTCTCCCCTTCTCTCCCTTTCTCTCCCCTTCTCCTTCCTCCTTTCGGACGCAATAACAAACTGCATGATTTGCAAAGCATTGATGATATCTCAGTAAACATTTGTCATTTTTGTGCAGGAAAAGGGCGGATAGCGGCTTTTCCGTTTTCGCTCCGTTTTCGTTCCGTTCCGTTTCCGACGTTTCCCGAAGCCAACTCCAAAAACCTCCCGAATCTCTATGAACAACAACAAAAAGGGCTCGTTTTCGATTTCGCGATCAAAACGAGCTCGTCGGAGAGGGGTCTTCGCTGTAATGGAGTCCCCTTTCTGCGGACGCGTGGGCATTGTCTGGGCCCGGCCCCAAAAACAGAGCCAAAACCCATTCGTCATGTTATCGGGACGCAACGAGCCCGTAATAAATGGGAAAAAAAGGAGAAATGAGGGCCTCTTTGCCGCGAAAGGGGTGAGAAGAAAATCAGGAGCCGAAAGGGGCTTCGTTATAAACGGAAGTCCCCATTAATTTCACAACACGGATGAGAGGCGTGTAATGGACGTGTAATGGACGTGTTTACATCCCCGAGTCCCCTTCACACCTGAAAAACATCACTCAAGGTCGGAATCCCAACTATGGAAAAAAAAAAATTTCACCCCATTCTCAAAAGTCTGCAAAAAAAAGTGCAAATTTTTGGCAAAAAAATTTTTCGGCGGAAGGAGGTCATTGTTTGTGAAAGGAACGAAAGGATTTATCGCCGAGGCCTTGGAGACGCGGGTGGGCGAACGGAGAAAAACCCTTTTCCTCTTTTTTTTTTTTTTTTCTTCTTCGCATGATGACGGTGATTACCCCTTAATGACGGGTCGCATCATTAACCGCTTGACAATTAGCATCTCTCCTGTCCCCTGCAGATGGCCGAACCGAACGATTCGTGGCCGATTGCCCTTGCCTCCCGGAGTATTTTCTTGTGTTTTCTCGTATTTTTTTTCTTCGTGAAAACAGGCATTAAATAAAATTAATCTTGAATTTTAAAATATGAATTTTTTTATGTATGTTTCACTCGCATTGGTTTAATTAAACTCTTCCTGCTTTCATGGATCATCACGTTCAAGTTTTTACGAATGAAATCTACAGGGTGTCCCATAAGTCCCATTATCATTGCAGAATTTTTTTTTTTTGCTTTTTAAATTTGTTAAAATATTATATTGGCAGGAATCAATCTTTTTCTGTCCCCTTTTTTCTTTGCGAAAACCCGGCAAAAAATCATGAATTGCACTCCGAACCTACGACAAGGAGGGCTTTTCAAGAAATGGCTTTATGCACTCGAGAAGTTCTGGTATGAAACTTTTTAATACGATGATGAAATAAAATCTAAAACATAAAAAAAAAACTGAATTTTTAAATTGACAGCATATCGTAGATTAACTTCCCAAGTTTCTTTCCGAGTTGTCTCGCTGTTACGCCACTTCAATGCTGATCTGACATCAATGATGGCATCAATGATGGCATCAATGATGGCATCAATGATGGCATCAATGATGGCTCTCGCGACATCTAGTCGATATTTAATTTTGTTCTTCGTGTGTGCAACGCTTCCAAATTTGGAACCTTTCTGATGCGTTTATGCACATCCCAGGATGAAGTTGAGGGGAAGGCGGAGGCCGCGACCGGAGGCTGTCTCGCGAGCTGGCTCCGAGGGTGCGCCGTCCTGCCGGGAGTTAGCGGGCGGCTGCAGCTCCTCCAGCCGCCGGATGAGGAATTCCACAAGTGGGAGACTTTCTCCGCAACGAATGACCCAGTCTTTTGAGGAGGCCACACTATGGTGGCCGTTGCTACCAAAATCGAAATTTGATGCTTCGCTCAGTACTTCTGGCAGTATTTCTTCATCACTTGCTGTTCAAAAGTTATTGGGACGCTGAATCGTATCGATAACTCTGAAACGCCCTGTATATAAGAAAAACAAAGCGAAATTTAGGTTTTATTGAGCAAGAATTACCGAAATTAAGGGGGAAAAAACTGCTATTGGCTTTCTGACGACTTTCTTTTTTTATCATCCTGAGTAGTGACTAAAAATGCAATTTAATAGTTAAGAGCAATTGGATATCAAAGCAATGTTAACTACTTCTCTGTGAATGTCGGCGAAAGTTCAAGCAAATAAAAATTCGACGCGAATTCGGAAATCTGCTCAAGTAGATGCGAATTTTCCCCCGCGGCTTTCCGGAAAAATAGAACCGCGAATGATCTTGAAATCTTGAGTTTTATCAATGTTAAAGGGGGTGACCTATAAAAAAAAATAAGATAAAAAATAAGATAAATAAATATTAACATATTAATTAAATAGACACGCAGGCAATCACGAAGGACTTTTTTCCGGGGCAACAAAACGATAAGCGAGCACAAAGCGAAACGATTTCTCGGCGGGGGGAACGCTGCAAAGATAGGGGAAAAAGGGCTTCCACCCCAAAGGGGATGTAAACACAAAAACTCTTTTCTCTGCCCTCTTCGATGCTGACTCATTTCCATATGGGAACGTGTCAATCCTTGTGGATGGGGGCCGGGGGGTATGCAAAAAAAAGGGCAGTTTTGGTAATGAGGACGGTGATGATCGTCATCAGTGGCGGGCCACCCGCGTTTCCCTGCGGGGGATCCCAGGGCTCCCGGTTTTCCACTCCTCTCTTCATTCCTTCACCCGTCAGTCCGCTCGTCACCTCCTTCATCCGTCATCCTTCCCGTCACCTTCTTCATCCGTCGTTCCTTCCGTCTTCTTCTTCATCCGTCGTTCCTCCCATCGCCACCTTTGCCCGTCATCTCCTTCATCCGTCATTCTTCCCGTCACCTCCTTCACCCGTCATTCTTCCCGTCACCTTCTTCATCCGTCGTTCCTCCCGTCACCTCCTTCATCCGTCATTCCTCCAATCACCCCCTTGACCCGCTCGTCCCCCCTCTCATCGTGCGATACCCCGAGAGCCCTCCCTTCCTCCCATCCTCCCTTCCTCCCATCCTCCCTTCCCCGCAGCAGCAAGACAAAAATATGAGAAAGTGGTTCCCCTTTCCACGATCCGCCCAATGATTAGAGATCGCGGGACGCCGAAAATACGAAATTCGGGGGCCGGCGAAGACCGACGACACGACATGAAAGGCTGTAATAAAACCCCCGGATCCCTCATTAGGTCACGGAGCACCCCCCCCCCCTCCCCCCCCCCGTGCATCAAGGACGGTGAAAGTCTCCCATTACGACGAAAAAGGCAATTTTTTATTTTTTTCTTTCCTCTTCTCGAAAAAGCGTCCTTTGTTGTCTCAAGAAGGCGATGGGGGGAGGGGAGGGGGGGGGGAGGGGGAGGGGGGGGAAACCGCGGTTATAAATGCGGCTTTTGACATTTTCATGTCGATGACAAGGGAAATGATTGAAGGATCCTCCAACCCTCAAATTTGAGGCGGAGGTCTATGGCAGTCTATGGCAGTCTATGGCAGTCGATGGCAGTCGATGGCGCAAAAGCGCCTCCAGCCACTCGAAACCGAGAAATTCCGTTTCTCCGAGCGGAAAGGCCACCGCTTTCCTGCATTCGAATGTGTTCCAATCAAAATATAATTATTAATAATTATATCAAAATAACATAAGTAAAAATCCTATTCATCGATATGATTGTGGGTTTATTTCCAGGTAATTAAATGACGGGGGAAGGAAAAAAAAAAGGTGGGATCGCGCGAACGGCGATTCAAAACCTCATTAGCATAATATGCACAATATGCACAATACGGAAGCGTGAGAAATCGGACAAATCGCACGTTATTTGGATAGGGAGTGACGATAACGAAAAAGTTCCATCGAGAAGAAAGTAGGAAGGTACTGGCATCTAAATAAATATCGGCCAGAAATATCTGCAGGCACTTAGACGCGCCTGTAAAATCGGAATGCAGGCGCCTGCAAGTACCACGCACAGGTGCCTCCCAGAGCGGAATGCAGGTGCCGTCGCGGTTCACGGCACCACCGACCTCCACCACCTCCATCACCACCTGCGCGACTTTCCTCCCTTACGGAAAGATTTCCGGGAAATATTTTAAAGAAACTTATTTATTTTTGGAGGAAAATTTCCAATTTTTTTTTTTCCTTTTAAGAGATCCTTGCCTTCGCGAGTCCACCTGCGAAGACCCGATCCTCCCTCGGAAGGGGACCCCGATCCTCCCTCGCAAGAAAACAAACATCCTCACCCCTCGCGTGTGACCACGAAAAGACAAATCCCCGTCCTCCACCTCCTTCCTCCCTGCCTCCCTCCCCGCCTCCCTCCCCGCCTCCCTCCCTGCCTCCCTCCCCATTGTCGAGAGGCATATTTGGACACCTCCCATTGTCCTCGAGATCGCTATCGCCCTCGTAAGAAAAACAAACAGCTCCCCGAAATTCGGATATTTTACGAGCCAATTAACCCCTTCGATAAATCGCGAGCGTAATTGGAGGAAAACAGGAAGAGAGGGAGTCAAGGTCCGAGGCCGGAGGTGAAAGTCGACGAAAGGGAGATCGAGGGGGGATCGAGGGGGGATCAAAGGGGGATCTAATGGCCATCGGAAGTCTTTAAGGTCCCTCCAAGCAACCTTTTATCTCGTTTCTATTATCACTTTCAATTATCTTTCAATTATCTATATCTTATTTGGCATTTAATTAGATGCCCATTTCCATTCGATGCAGCCGGGAAGTGAAAAATTCGGCGTCCTCCATTGAAACTGTAGGCAACTCGAAATAAATCATGAAATGAAAGAAATCGAAGAAACGTTTTTAAATTTGCACGATTTCGGGGGGAAAAGTGAGAATCGAGGCCTCTCAATTCTCAATTCGGCAATTCTCTCAATTCTAAGTCTCATTGTTAAATTCAGGAGCGAGAAGGACAAGCACTTTCGTCATTCAAATTAGGGAGCTCTCAAATTAGGGAGCTTTCGCAACCGCCAGCCCTAAATTCCATATTTCCACCGTCGCGATATCTCATCGTTACATCTGGATGCATCTGCGGGACCAGGTGAAGCCGCGGAGACGCGAGACGGCCAATAAAAATGGCGGAAAAGGGAGGAGCGGGAGCGGAAGTGGATGCAAACATGCATAACGGTCCGATATGACCTTGGCCTGGCTTCATCTGCCGTCAGCGGCGGAGCCGAGCCTCCACCCCGACGTCTACCCTGACGTCCACTTCGACGTCCACTTCGACGTCCACTTCGACGTCCACTGCCTTCCTTTCTAGCGATTGTCATCCGTGGAGGTCGGTATATCTCGGGGGAGGTCGGGTGCCGCCCTTGCGCCCGCGGTGGAGGGAGGGCGGTAATTAATCCATTTTCTCGGTTTCACCTCCTTTTTACCGTTACATTATACGGGAGGTGTGCAGGTGGGAAGGATTCCCCCCTTTCGCCTTGGTCTCAAGGAGACTCCTCTTGCTCTCACGCGGCGGGAGGAAGTCGGCGGGGACCAACGGGGACCAACTGATAATTGGGGTTATCGCGAGGAGCCATCCGAAAAAAAAGGGAGGGAAAATATGGAATTCTTGAGGGAGGCTTCCGGGGAAAGAGGGAGGGAGGCTTCCGGGGGAAAGGGGGAGGGAGGCCTCCGAATTGCGCAATCGAGAGCGAATAATTGTCTCGATGACTCGATTTACCGAGCGGTGCGAAGAAGATCCAATTTTTTTTTAACTTCGTCCTATTTTCCCTATGATTGCCTCGCGCGCAATTGCCCTGTTTCGATCGCCCCGCATCTCAGCATCTTTCCCCGTCTCCGCGCCTCATAACGCTCCACAAGGAAGTCCTTTGTCCCGTAAGTTCCACGCTAATCGATAAGGAAGCAAGAGATCGTCCACAGGTGAATCCATAAGAATGAATGCAAGAAATACGTGCAATTACAAATAGGAAATTTCCTGCGCCTAATTACCCAGGTAATTTGCATAATCCCATTCGAGTCCATCATATTGGCCAATCGTCCACCCTTTGCCCCCCCTTTGCCCCCCTCGGAAAATGCAACATTACCTCACGTGGAGGACTTGTGGCTCCTGCTGGCTCCGCCTGCATTCCTCCAAAATCGTCGCCTCGACGCTGTAGGTCAGAATCGGTCGCCACGACGAAAATTTATCGTGCGGTCGAGGTTTAAATTTACGGCTTATGTTTGCTCCCAGCTTCCAGATTCGCCATTCCGAAAAACCGCAGGTTTTTCTTCGCAGGTGTTTCGCGATCGGCGAACATTTTTTCTTCCTCCTCCGTCATGGCGGAAATCCTCAAACCTCGAAAGGAGGTTCTCATCCTCAAACCTCGAAAGGAGGTTCTCATCCTCAAACCTCGAAAGGAGGTTCTCATCCTCAAACCTCGAAAGGAGGTTCTCATCCTCGAGCCTCGAAAGGAGGTTCTCATCCTCAAACCTCGAAAGGAGGTTTTCATCCTCGAGCCTCGAAAGGAGGAAGAGAGGATTTTTTTTTGGACGGAGATGATGATGGGATCCAGCGTGACAAGTGGATGAAGGGTTGTGTTTTCCCCTCCGCCCCCGCCCCCCTTGCTCCCCCCCCCTGCCCCCCTTTGCCCCCCCGATTAGCCACCTTCAACCCATGGGCCCATCACGCAAACATTCCTCTTTCCTTCTCGTGGCGCCTACGAGATTAAAGGGGGGAAAAATGCCTGCGAAGATCCGGCGACGGTCGGCCTGCGATCAGGCCGACCATCGCCAGGCCGACCATCGCCAGGCCGACACTGGCCGACAGTCGATCCCGACTCTGCAGGGCTGAACCGACTGGAGAGGCCGAAAGGGATTAATTTCTTCCGGTTGAGCTTCAGGCGGTTGAGAAAAAAATCTAACAAAAGAGCATGAACGTTTTTACTGATAAAATTATCAGTGGTAAAAGCACATATTGCAAAAATTAATTGAACAGGAAAATGCCAATATTGGCCGGCAATATTGGTACGACGAAGTACAAAGACAGAATCGAAACCACGAGGAGCGACGGAATCAGAATGAAGTGAGCATGGACATTACTACGACATGAGCATTTCGACGACATGAACACAACGACGACATGAGCATTTCGACGACATGAGCATTATTACTAATTAAAAAAAAACTTGTAACTCGAGGTGAAGAGATAATCGATTTGGATGGCGTTTCCGCAGTTGAAATCTGTTTCGTGCATTTGGAATTGCGCTCACGAACGAAGGTAGCCGTTTTTTCGTGATTGGGTTGTGATTGAGAGATGCCATCGGCGGGTCCGGTCCGGTCCGGTCCGGTCCGGTCCGACGGGTCCGGTCCGGCGTCGTTCATGAGGGAAAACGGGAATCGTTTGAGAGGCGTTTCGACCGGATGCGGGGTGGAGCCCTGCGCGGGGGAGGTTCTCTGGCGCGTCGGGAGAGGGCTCTACGAGGGAAGAATTGGCGCAGAAATGTGGATGAAAAAAAAATTGAGATGAAAAAAACATTACAAAATGATATACATTACGAAACGAAATATATTACGAAAAATTACATTTAATTAAAATCGCTTTCAATTTAGAAAGGGAAATTTGATGGCCTTTCAGCAATTTCTTTCTGCACTTTTCCCTCCTCTCCTTCGGATTTCACAGATTCAAATCATAATTTAAAAGTTCACCGCCGATGAAAGGATGAAAAATATGTAACTGTGATGGTATTTTAAATGTTAAGCGTGAAATTAAAGAGAAAAGTTCGGCAACAGCATCTTCAAAAAAATCAATATTAGCAATTTTTAATTTTATCATTGGGAGACGAGGACGACGAATGGAATTAAGTGTGTGGCAGAGGTGGAGCAGAGGTGGAGCAGGGCATGGAGCAAAGGTGGAGCAACCTCCGTCTCCCGACGAGACGGGGCAGGACCCTCCGTCCCGTTCGCCAGTCGGCCGGTTCAACGTCCCGGATACGAGCGTCACGCATCGCTGCCAATTTTTACTACGTCAACGCGTACTCCGCTAATTCTGGAATCGTGAGAGGGCGGCGTGCCACGTGGCATGTCTCCCGCCAACGTAGGCCATTTACGGAACACGGAACCGGGGACGACACGGAACCGGGGACGACACGGAACCGGGGACGACCCAGTCCGAAATTCCCTCTCCCCCCCTCGCCCCAATTCCCCCTTCCCCCCCTCGCC
>CAJPEV010004104.1:0-15360 GCA_905338385.1 Darwinula stevensoni
GCGCAGATGTTGTCCGCGGAGGCTCTCGCAGAGCGTCCTTGGAAGAACTCGTGCTAGACGATGGGGCGAACAGTTGCTTGTTCTATCGGAGCCATGGCTGCCAACTAATGGCAGAAGCCGCCTTATATACCCCGAGGGCAGAAGCTTCGAGAACATTCCAGCATATACAAATGCCCATCATTCCTTTCAAAATTTTTATAAATAATTTTAGAAAGTGTTGCAAGCCTTTCTTTCCAGCCCAATAGTTATCTTTGCTTCAATCAAACGGAGACCCATGGGAAGCTATAACATGGCAAGAACGTGACTGGTGAAGCACTCAGCTCAAATGTCAAATGTCAAATTTCTAAAATATTTTTGGGGAGGCATATTTCTTGGGGACATAACGTTTTCAAAGATTTTTAAATATCCTAGCGAATCGGGCAGAAATAGAAAAATAGCAGCTGGCGCACACATAACGGACGTGATCTTGATTTAAAGAAAAATTCAACTTTTGCTGAGCGCCTCTCCAGAGCACAGCCTTTTGGTTGGTTGCTTTTCCGAATATATTTTTTTACCGTCAGAAAAAGGAGAAACGTATAAGGCTGAAACTGGGTGGCATGGAGTTCCCTGAGTGTATATTTCAGAATTAAAAAAAATTCGTTTAAAAAAATCATTACTTTTTTTTAGTCCTATTTTTGTGAAATATTTTTCGATCCAACAAAACAGAAACATACATTTTAAAATTCCCGCAGAAGTGCCTGTTTGATGGCTGAGTACAGGAAAAATCCTCCTTTTGAAATATGCACCCTTCGCATAGATTATTGGCTGGAAGTATTTCAAAATGTATTCTCTACCCTTACGAAAAGGGACACGCGAAAATATTTCAAGTTAGGCACATTAGAAATAATAGAAGTAATGAT
The DNA here is from genome assembly GCA_905338385.1 of Darwinula stevensoni. Classification (NCBI taxonomy): domain Eukaryota; kingdom Metazoa; phylum Arthropoda; class Ostracoda; order Podocopida; family Darwinulidae; genus Darwinula; species Darwinula stevensoni. The sequence goes on from CAJPEV010004104.1 coordinate 900, forward strand.
TTTGGTAAAAGTGAAGACTTTCGTCCCCATATGTCATATATTCCAATGGGACGTACTTTAAATACGTGTTTGCCATATCGCAAAGAATAAATGAATTAATCAATATCCAAGGTAATGTAGCGCTGAAGGCGCGACCACGGTCACCACAGTGTTAAATACAAATTGTTTATCGCTCCAGACCAATTTATCCCCGCAAACGCTGCATCATTGTTCCTGATGGATCCTGAGTGTATGGTTCCCGATAGAGAAACATTCATCAATCCCTTGTTTTTAATTTCCGATTAACGGGAGGTGTATATCTTGTTCACCCCTCTAATCTGATATGTGCCTTAACCGCTGCATCATTGTTGAGTAACAAATTGACTGGTTTTTTATGCGAGAAGTTCAAGGCGATTGGAAGAGTTCCAGTTTGGGCACATTGATAAATTCCATTAAGGATATTATTTTTCGTATGACTTGACGTATATATATTTTTTACCCTTCCAAGCCTATTTGTGCTGCAACCGCTGCATCATGGTTGCGCAACAAACGAACCCACACGTGTCTGCGAGATTTTCCAGACGATTGGTTAGGTTTCCGACATGTAATACCTGGTTAATTTCATGGAGTAGTGTATTTGTGCGATTCACATTGAAATTAATTTTTTATTAAGCCATTAAATCAACTTGTGCCGCACCTGCTGCATCATAGGTGCATAGCATATTAAGTCGTTCGTGTCTCGTGAGATTTTCATGGCAATTGGTATGGTTCCTATGGAGAAACATTGATCAATGTTATTTAAGAATTATTTTCCTAAAATATACATGGTATATATGTTTACCCTCCCAACCTATTTGTGCTGCAACCACTGCATTATGGTTGCGTAACAAATGGACCGGTTCAAATCCGGCGATATTTTAAAGGCGATTAGAGGGGTTCCTGAGGGAGAAACAACGGTCAATTCCACATAAAATATTTTTTTTCGCATAGCGTGAGGGTACAAATTTCTTTAATATTCGAAACATATTTTTGCCCCAACCACTGCATCATGGTTGCTTAAAAAATGGACCTCTTTCATGTCTGGCGAGATTTTCAAGGCGATTGGAAGGGTATCTTATAGGGGAACCTTTTCTTAATTTTGGTGTTTTGTAGAACGCATGTACATCCAATTTTCTGTGTTTGCTATTACTTACTTTGTCATGGGAAGAAACCCTGAAATTTACATATTTGGATGCGTAATGCGTGTAGCATTTAAATTCTCAATGACTCTGCACTGTAGACAAAAAAGCGATCTAAAATGCCCATGATCAAACTCGAAATCATATTTCTGTGTTTAAAGGTTAAAATTATAGTCATTAAAACAATTTTAATTAGAAAAATAGTTATTTTTCTGCTTGTTATGCTTCATTGCTGGGAAACAAATTTCCAAGGAATTCCAGGATCTCCTTCCGCCCTCCTGGTTTCAAAAGCAAAAAAATTGATTTAAAAAAGTTATCGCTGATGGTGGAGTGGAGGACATGCCCGAGTGCTCATCTTCAATATTGCCTAAGCCACATCCAACTTATTTTGCATATAAATACATTTTTTAGGCTTCATTGGCTTGCGGAGGGGTTTGATGAGATTTATTCCAATCTTCGACAAATAAATCGATATATTTGGAAGCATAAATCTTACTCAATGTTCGCCGAAATTTTCTCTTGCTTTGCATAAGAGAAGAGGGCCTGAAGAATCAGGCACTTTGAATGGATTAAAAATCCCCAGTCCTTTTCCAATACCGGTAAAATCTCGTTATAACGAATACCGCTGTAACGAAAATTTCAATATAACGAATTTTTTGTACGGTCCCAGTTGAAGTCAAGTAGACTGCATGCTGAAAAACTCCCATTATAACGAATCAAAAGAGCGCAAAAAAATCAGTATGACGAACTTACTTTTTCCAGAATTTTCATTTTTGCTTCGAAGAATAATACTGTAGCTCAAAATAGTTCCCTTTTGACTTGAAAAATACCAGCGTTTTCAGTTATTTCCTTTACCAAAAATTACAAAATTAGTGAATTTCGATATAACGAATTTTTCAGTATAACGAATTTTTTATTAGGTCCCTCCAGGTTCGCTATAACGAGATTTTACCTGTATTTAATTTAATTCCGAAAAATTGCTCATTTCCCTGCTGCTGCTGAATCAATTTGGATTAAGCTAATATTATTTTGGGAACATATCACCCTATGGAGAGCGCAAGTTTCGTGACTCATATCCGATGAGAACAGAGATATATAGATTAAAAGTCGTTGGCCAACTTTGCTATTAGAAACAGTCGATCCTGACTGACGCTCATTATAACCATGTTCTAGAGAAGTTAGAAATCTGAAAATTGGTACACATGTACCTATTGGGATGCAGAGTTCAGAAAAAAATCCGACTTTGGAGGTGCATGCCATGGGGACACCCATTCTGGGGGGAGATGTTTTCAATGATATATATATTTGATTCAGCGAAACAGCTGAAACGTGACATGGACGTACCTACTGAGACTCTGAGTTCAGGAAAAATGTCAATTTTTTGGTACATTCTCGGGGGCAAATTTTTCTTACGAAGTGCTTTTTCCAGAACCTTTTTTGATTCATTGAAGGAGAGAACTAAAGAAGTTGAAACTGTGAGCAGAAGTGCCTCTCCGATTGTACATGTGTAGTGTTTGAGTGGCCTTTGGTCCCTGAGAGCGGGGTAACACTGTGGGGGAGTACTGCATGTCCGGAAAGGAGGAAAGGGACATGGGGAGGCGTGCTGCGTGGGCATTGCGAAGGGCGGGTCGGCTGGGCGAGGGTCGTGGTGCAGCGCCGTGGCAATGATCGGGCCGGGACCGGATTTGGAGCCACGTTTTTGCGTTTTCGCCTTACTGGATCAGGCTGGAGCCCTTTCCAACGCATCTCACTGATTGGACTGTGATTGTTTCTCCCTACCTGCACGCCGCTGCCTTGCTGCTTCTTCATCTGTATTTTATTTCCTTGTATATTTCATATCCTATTGGCCTTGAGTGTATTGACTTTTTTTCTGTGGGATTGTGTTGTTACCCCCCCCCCCCCTTGAGTGGCCCCTTTTACTATTTATCTTTTATAGGCCTAAGCTGTATTGTCTTTTATAAAAGCTCCTTTGAAAGTTTTAAATATATATTATCAGGCTTAGAGAGGGACTGACCTTTCATTGAACCACGCCCTCGGTGCAAGTGAGATTCCAACGACACCTGGAATGGGCCACCCACATGGGTTGGCTGGGTAGGCGTCACAGCTGCGCAGTTGGTATAAGTTCATTTGATGTTTCTTTCCTTTGGAGCTCACTTCCTGAGGATACGTAGTTTAAAAGTAGTATCTAGATTTCGTATAGGGATCCCAGTTTTTAAGAGAAGTCAGGATGTGAGAGAGTATCTGCAGGTGGTTAGGAAAATTAGTGGTCTAAATGGTCTGTATGAGAAACAAATGAAAACCCTTCTCTTAATTTCATTTGATCTTGGATCTGTTTTTCATAGAATTGTTTTTCACTTTCCTGATTTTGAATCGTTTGATGAATTGACAGAAGTTTTTTTGAAGTGCAACAGGGCAGTTATACTGATCAGGCCAAACTGTCTCGATATAAGAGTTGTGTCCAAAACAGGGATGAATCAGTGAGAGAATATTATCATACCTGGAGGCTAGCATATGGAGCCACTGGTCAGTCAGTCTTTTCTGCATATCTTTTTCTGAGATTAAAGTGATGGTTGATGAATATTAATCTGAATCAGTCATTAACAGAAAAGGGTCCCAATTGCAGGAACCGAGGCGCACATGGAATCCAATGAGATAGCATCGGAAGGTAACGGGTGATATGGGTGAAGGAGTGCACCAGAAGCATGGAGGAGATGCAGAGAATTCCTAGAGTGACTCTGATGAATATGGAAATTTATCAACAAGACGTCAAGTGTTACTGTTCCTAATTACCTTTACTGAACCATGAAAAATTTGGGTTTTTCCTGTTTGTTCCCCACTCCCTCCCCCAGTGTAACAGTACCTGCTGCCTTCTTCTCTGTCTCCTTTTCCTTCTCTGTTTCTGCTAATTTCATCGATTGAATATGTATTTCATCTGATGTGATATTGTTTCTTTGTTTCTGCATTTGAGTAGAAAGCATGCAATTATGATTCCTCTGTCCTTCGCTCTTGCTACTTCAAGACATGGAAACAGTCCTCCCGCGTTTCTATTGCTCTGCGATGTCTAAAATGATGTATGTTACTGTACTTTACTGTACCAATATTCCCATGTGTAATTGGCGCCCGTCAGAGTGTTGACATTTTTTGAAATCATGAAAGATGAATTACATGGGTATGAAAAGTCACTTGTCATTATTATTATGGGAACATGAGAATTTCCCTCTTGGGAAGGAGGAATATTGAGAAATGTTGACAATGATACGCTGATCCCAGTTGATTGAAGGTCGAACATCTCTGGATGAAATTTATGAGGAAGCGATTTGAGACACATTTTGGAATTTCCGGAGGAGGCAGAAGGCCCATTGGGGAACATAACAATTCCTGTATTGATACGGTTTCGACTGTTCATTCAAAACGCGCCTGGAGTATGAGGTTTTCTTTTCCACGCGTCTCGGCGGATTTTGGCCATTTCTCCGAAATCCCTCTGGATTTTGGGCAAAGTGCTCGGCTCATGCAGAAGGCTTTCCCCTCCATCCAGCTGGATTTCGGACAATTGCCCGAAAACAAGTTTGAGCAATCCTTCCCCTCATCGCATACAGTCGGAATTCGGACAATTGTCCGCTGCTCAGTTCGAATGAGAACCTTCAGTATTTCGGGGATTCGTCCAAATGGCAATTGAAGAATCTCTTTTCAATTTTAACTGGGAATTGAGACAAAGACATAAATCCACTTTCTACGGGATTGATCGGAGGTCTGTTCCACAACCTATTAAGGTTCCACGGAGGAAAGATGGCCATGAAAGTCATTAGTGAAAACGATATGAAAAACACGGCCATTTTGTCGCATAACATTGAACCATTTTACACAATACATGGCCACAGAGCAGCACATATCTCGAAATGTCTCTTTGGTTCTGCTGGAGAAAGCAAATTTTCCTCGCATTTATATGAATGTCAGCAATAATGGTCAGGTTTTAACAAGAAATTTTGATAATTTGGCCAAAAGTTAGGGGATCATTCCGTTTGGAGTGCCTCTCCTTAGCATTTAATCATATGTGCTGACTAATACACACAAATATTGTACCCGCTCCAGCCAAACAACTAAAATGAAACCTCAAAATTAAAATGAAACTCGTTACATACATTTCTTGGCCACTTTCCCCAACTTAATGGGGTCGCGGTTTGAGCATTCCCAGGAGCGTACTCCCGTGATCTCGATCCTGGGCAACAGACTCAAGCTCATCTGTTGGGATGCCGAGCTTCTCGCGACAAAGTCGAGCGACGTAATCACTCCAACTTGTATGAGGTCTACCGACAGGTCTTTTCCCGGTCATCTTGGCCTGGAAGTCTCTTCTTGGGAGCCTTTCAGGGGGCTTGCGGCAGACGTGACCAAACCACCTGGCCTGAGACCTCTCGATTCGGAGAAGCACCTGCTCGACATGGAGACTCTCGCGGATGGCAGAGTTCTGCAGCCGATCACGGCGCGTTACGCCATCCACTCGACGCAAGAACCTCATTTCGGCAGCTTGTATTCGCGATCTGGTGCTTTCGGTCAGTACCCAAAGTTCATGACCATAGGTGAGGGTGGGGAGATAAACACTCTTAAAACCCGAGAGTTTTGCTTCCCGAGAAACTTCCGATCTGGTAACCACGGTTCGCCAAATTTCCCGCAGAACTGCAGAAGCCTTGGAGATGCGTTTGTCGATCTCGTTTCCGTATCGCCCATCACTCGAGAACCAGATCCCGAGATACTTGAACTTCTCCACCTGTTCCAGTGGGACCCCACTGACATGCAGGGAGCACCGACCAGAATTTCTCGAGAGGACCATGACCTGTGTCTTGGAGACGCTCGGTTTCATTCCGGCTGCAGTGCATTCGGAGTCAAACCGATCGAGCACGCTCTGGAGCTCCTGTCGAGAGCGTGTCAAAAGAACGTCATTGTCGGCAAAGAGAAGTATCCTTACCGCGACGTCACCGACGTTAACCCCTCCAGGCCGAGGCTGCGCCTGCACTTCCTGTCTATGTACACGAGGAACAGGAAAGGTGAGAGGACACAACCCTGCCGGAGTCCAGCGCGTACCAGAAAACAATACGAACTCCTCCCGCCCACTCGGACGCAGCTTCTGCAATCGTTGTAAAGGGACTGAACGGCCCGCAATAGCTGACCCTTGATCCCATACTCCTGCAGCACTCTCCAGTTTTCCTCGGGGTACACGATCGTAAGCTTTTCAAGGTCCACAAAGCACATGTAGACATCTTTGGCATACTCCCAATGTCTCTCGAGGATCTGGTGGAGAGTGAACAGTTGGTCCGTGGTGCTGCGCCCCTCACAGAAGCCTCACTGCTCCTCTTGGATGGCATCATCCACGTCTGCCGGAGCTCTCTTTTCAGGCACCTTGGAATAAACTACACCAGGTATGCTGAGGAGAGTGATCCCACGATAGTTCGTGCACTCCCTCGAGTCCCCCTTCTTAAAAAGAGGAACCACCACACCGGTTTGCCAATCCCTTGGCGCCGTTCCCGATTCCCAAGCAGTCTGACACACCCTATAAAGCTACGAGTACCCATCTGTACCCATTGCTTTCAGAGTCTCCGCCCGGATTTCATCCACACCAGAAGATTTCCCATTCTTCAGACTTGCAATGACCGGCAGAACTTCCTCTATGGTAAGACTAGTCTCCGCGTTGAGAGGCTCCAGGCCGAGTAGGTCAGTGTCCACTGTTGGTGGGTTTAAGAGCTCTTCAAAGTGTTCCTTCCACTTCCCAAGTATATCCGCCTTGGCAGCCAACACCTCTCCGTTTCTGTCTTTCATGACCCGGAGCGTATGCTGTCTGCCTTGCCGTAACCTTCGCATGGTTTGCCAGAACGCCTTGATGGCAGTGCGGTAGTCTGATTCCATTTGATCGCCGAATTCCTTCCATGCCTCTAGTTTCGCTTTGGCAACAACACGAGCAGCAGTTCGTCGCGCCTTGGAATAGCACGCCCTAGAAGAATCAGACCTACTAGACATGTACGCCCGGTAGGCTATCATCTTGGTAGTGACAGCCTCGCGCACCGCTGAAGTCCACCAGGGCGTTCGCTTGGCGTTACCGTGAGCCACTCCGATGCGCTTCTCCCCACACATTCTTGCTGCCTCGATGGTTCACGTGTCTACATTGTGAGGATGGACGCCAGTGATGCGGAAGGCCGTAATATCTCAAGTCCAACCATGTTTTAGGGGCTTCCGTTGAGGGTGACCAAGACGAACTAAATCCAGCATGATGAGTTCGGCTCTGGTACTCCATACTGGCTCAGTCGTCGCCCAGGATAATCAGGACTGCGATAGTCACTGTGCGCCCAGGGTGACTATCGATAAGTTAGCTACTGGGGCCGGGCAACTCGATGTCTATAGGTGCGTCGGACCCTGTCATGCTACATCCAGGCCTATCGGTCGGCTTGCCACTGGCCATAGCGTACTCTCGGCACGATGCCCCAAGGGCTGACCAGGGGCGGAATCGAACGGTATACGACCTTGGCAACGGACTCTGAACATTAGGACTTGGAACGTGCTAATACTCGGCGGTAAGGAGCCTGAACTCGTGGAGTTGACTAGGAGGAGATGAATAGATCTAGTTGACCTGGCCTCAACCAAGAGGAACGGCACCGGTTCCATTTCCATAGTCCACAGATGGACCCTCTACTGGAGCGGAGTCGACTCGACCGTGTTTGCTCAGGCTGGAGTAGGGACACTCATTAGTCCCCAACTGGCCGAAAGCGTCATCGAATGGAACCCAGTCAGCGAGCGTGTCACTCTGATCCACCTCAGACTGGAGCAAGTCGGAGTCTTGGCCATATTTCAGGTCTACGGGCCGAACAGCGAGCCTGATTACGATGCGTTTTTTGAGGAGGTGGATGGAACCTTAGAAAGCATTCCGAACGGCGACCGCGTTGTGCTGATGGGGGACTTCAATGCACGAGTTGGGAGAGACGATGCTACATGGAGTGGTGTGATCCGTCAATTTGGGGAAGCCACGCCGAATGGGAGTGGCAGAAGGTTGCTGGACTTCTGTGCTGACAATGGCCTGATCATCACCAACACCTACTTCCAGCACAAAGATATCCAAAAGTTTACCTGGCACAGGGGGTCTGATAGTCGGACTGGTACTGGGTCAGGACTGGACTGGATCGATTACGTGATCGTTTCGGCGGACTTGTGGGGCCTTGTGATGGATACGAAGGTGTGGCGTGGGGCAGAACTGAGCACCGATCATCATCTAGTGGTCAGCAAACTTCGGATTCGAGCGAATCTCAGAACGAGGTAGAGAATCGCACGAGTCGAAAGACAAATGAGGTTGGAAGCCCTTCGCGATGAGGGAACTCGTTACGAATTTGCGAGGGAGATCGGCGAGTACTCCCAACTGCCTCCCCAGACAACAGATATAGTGACAGAATAGACTCTATTTCGGCCTGGTGTTTCGGCGGCGGCAGCGAGACTGTGTGGGGAGAAGCGCATCCTTGATTTATTATTTGTGTGAATTCATTTTCCTTTCAATCTCTGCCTAATTCGGTAGGAGACAAAATAATTCATTATTAGAGACCCTTGTCTTTCTATGAAAAGAATATGAATGGTGTATTACAACCTAAAGTGCCTCAGGTAAAAACACATTTTGAAAGCAAATCGAACGCATATCAGATAAATGTTATAAATATGTTATCAGATTGGTAAACCTTTTCACAAGCCAGCCATGCGCCGGCGAAAGTCCTTCGACATATTCCTCATGTTCAAGTTTTTGCATTTCATGTTTTCGGTTTTGTTTCCTGTAGTTAGCGTTGGTAGTCAAATGTTCAAAGGCAAATTGTGGGAATTATATGGTACATACTTGGGACGATGCTTTTTTGCCTAATAACTTACTTTTTCGAAAATGTAGACATAAATTACATTTTGGAGATACTTGCTACTTCTCTTATAACAAAATATATAGCTTTAAAATTCGCCGTAATCACGTGCATCATACAACGGACTTGGCTGAAAGTCGACTTGTGGATTTTTGCAGACTGTTCTCTTCACATTGTTGGGCAGCTTCAAATGATTAAAATGGAACACTGGTGGTTGTCTCTGTTCCTGAATGACATTTTTGGCCTTTTTGCACAGAACCTATGGTTCTGAGCTGTTCCACCAGACCTATTATTGCATTGCAGCCAGGTACGTGAGAGTCTGGGAATCATTCATGAACTATTCTGTACCATATTTTGTGAATGTGTTTCAATGTAACCCTCATGGATAAAAAAAATGTGAAGCTATATTGTGACTTATTTCATTGCTCACAAGCATCTGGAAAAGTAGGGTTGTTCTATGACATACAACTTGTAATATATTTGTATCTGTAATATAACAGCTTTTCATAGACGCGCAATATGTTTCTTCTTTTCGCGGCCCACCCCCTAAAAAATGTACATCACGGTAAAACGGAGGCAGTCTGTTCCAGCTTATTCCCCGGGTAGGAAACTGAGTGGCCCTGCTTCGTATAACACTTTGTGTTTGATCGGGCGTGCTTTTTCAATGGAAGTGGTCCTCACTTGCATCAAACTGCCAGTCAAGGAGTATCAAGAGCTAGGACTTATAGGCATATTTTACTATTTACCTTCATTTCATTAGTTTTTTTTATTGCGTGCCATGCACTTGTATTCGTATAACAAATCTGGCATGAATCTTTACTCTGAATACTTATCAGTACCAATGCATTACTTTGTTGTGCTCTCGTTCACTGCAAAATTCAATTAATTCAAAATACTAATGAGTTCGGACTTTTGATACGTGGACTTTAGATAAATGGAAATGATATAATAAAAGTGATTTTTTTTGCTCCGCTTACCGATTACTCCTATTTGGAATTTTGTTGTGAGAGACGTTTGTCTTCCTAAGATAGATCCCATCTCCATGCCATGATTTTCGCTGGTTTTTATAACATCCCACCTAGGCCGTTTTGCCACCAGGATACTCTTCCTTTCTTTCTCTTTTTCACAATAGAACTTGAAGTGCTAGCGAGACACTTAAATTTAATATTATAATCTCGATACCCATCTCACACCCATGAAACACAAATCGATTTCATGATAACTTATTAGAAATCTGTCTATCAAAGGAGTTTACGCAACATAATGGAGTATTGGCCCTTTCCCCGAATTGAATGAATCAATCATACATATTCTGACGTACTCCTGTTTCATCTTCCGGCACCTTCCAGTCTTGTGGCCTTCATTTTATAGGTCAGGAGATGCGCCTTCTGGAGCTTATAAGGATGTATCCTGAGTGCCTCTTTTGCGACTTTCCGAGCGGATTTGCGACCGACGCCAATCTCCTTCGCGATATTTTTCATTGACACTCTGGAATTGCGCAGCACTAAATCCTTGATGATCTTGACGCGAGCAGTGGTGGCGATGCGTGGGCGACCAATCCGAGGACAGTCGAGAGTGTCACCTCGCTCCTTGAAGCGTTTTATGACATAGTAGATGGTCGATCGATGAATTTTCAGGAGTTTCACGATGTCAGCTGGTCCTTTCCCCAAGCAAAACAAATTCATGATTATGAAGCAACTTAAATCCATAGGCTTAAAAAAAAATGTATCTAAGTGATATTCAACTAGTGAGTTTTACCTGCAACAGCGAAAGGTAAAATTATTTTTTATTGTTTACTGCAGGAAAAGTAACTTTCCCAGCGAAAGAAACTGCCCTTTGAAAAGGTGTCTGGAAAATGTATGGTGACCCTGTATTTTCTTTTATTTTCCCAGTTTCAAATTGTGGTTCAATGTCATTCAATATAAGACGTTATTTCAATACATCCAAGTTTGTACCAGTAGAAACAATTAGGAAAATATGAACCACAGAGAGCAATTTTGTTCAGTGTCCCCAATGAATATTTTATTCATGTAAAATAGGTTTAAGACTAGAAATGGATTTACCCAGCGGTTCTTAAACTTTCTACGCTGTGCCCCCCTAGTGACCCTTACTATGTCACGCCCCCTTTCTCTCTGAGAGGAGTACCCAGACATTAGACTTACCTGGATGACTTTTCTCATGCAATGTTTAAAAAAAAAAAGGAAATGGATTGCAACGTTTCAGGGACCGAATCACGACTAGGAAAAGGATTAACATTCGCGTTATTTAATAAGAACGACGCCAACATGATTCTGGGCCCACAGATGCTTGAAACTGGACTGGACGGAATCAATAAAAGCCAAAATTTCTTTTTCAAAGACTTAACAGATAAATGTCTTCAGTAATTTTCCTCTGCCAGGGGAACCCAGCTCTTCTGCGTCATTTAGTTTCTTCAAGCATTGATTTAGACGGAAGGAGTTCACGGACGCTACATTCATCGAGCATTCAGTCACAGCCCACAGGGATGGATTATTCATTTGTTATCATAATTCGAACTAAAAGGAATCGCCGACGAATATGTACATCCCTCGAAGAAAAGGAATCGAATTTAAATGTCTGCCTGGAATTGCTTTACTGTAGTCTTGTACTCCAGAAGACCAGAAAGAACAGAAGGAATGTGACCGTTTCCAAGTAAAAATAAAAGATAGACAAATAAACATATTTCATAATTTTTTTAATTGTTGAATGTAGAGGATAAGCAAATTTTCACATGACCTGTCGCGCCATCCCTGGGACCCTCTCGCTCCCCCCCCCTAACTTCATCAATTGATCAGATAAGAAAAAGTATACTTTTAGGTTTGGCTAAAGACGGCCTCTCAAAACATGCAAATCTGGATTGGTTTAGGGGCTAAAACCTGCAAACTTTCGATGCTTTTACCACAATGCATACTCGAATGATGAGTGTAAAATAGCATTTTGCTCAGAAATCAAACCTCAGTGAACTTCATGCTCTGAAAGTTTTAATATTTTACGTTTGCCCTTTTCGCTGGTGAAAAATCATGTTTGGAAAAGCCGACCCACCCAAAAGCAATGCCAGGAGGGGATGCACCATGAAAGCCGAATACTCCCTCAACTCAATAATATCACCTCACACATACAGTACATGTGCCAAGTTTCACCTTTCCATTTCTGTCCAATTCGGCACAAGTTCTTTTTTTTTTTAAACATCGCCTCTCGAGAAATTTTCCCCCCGGGATGTATGAAGACTTAACATTTTTCTTCAACTCCTTATCTTGGTAGTCACATTCATACGAAGTTCCAGATTTCCATGTCCATCGGTTTAACTATTGCAAAAAATTATGTGAAAACATCTCCCTTTGAAATTCATTCTCCCAGGGCATTTTATTCCAAAGTCTGAATTTTTCTGCACGCAGAATCCTGGTAGGTAATTATGTATCAAGTGTCATCTTTCCACACTAGCTCAATTCACCAGGACAAAAAAACACTTGAGAACGTTGGCCCCCAAAAAAATGCTCCCAGGGCATGGATCTAAATTTTACGTTTTTCCTAAACTCATCTTACCGGTAGGCACGTCCATGCAACGTTTCAGCTTTCCATGTCCCTCCTTTTAATTCAAGCAACGGGACATGGAAGGTAAGAGAAGGCAAGAAAGGGGCATGGAATGGCCGGGAGTTGAACGCGGGCGTCACGATTATTGGTCCGATGTGCTACCACTACACCACCGAAACGGTGATGAACAATGGCATCTCTCGATGACAACCTTATCCATCACGATTTATATTTAAAAAAATGTATCCCTCAAAATGTGTACTTCCAGGGCATGAACCTCCAAAGTCGGATATTTTCTGAGCTCTGCAACCCAAAAGGAACATGTGTACCAAGTTTCAGATATATAACGTTTCTGGAACATGGTTAGAATTAGCGTCAGTCAGTCAGTCAGTCTGTCAGTCACGATCGTCCATTATATATTAGACTAGCGAGTTTGTTTGCCTATCGGGCAAATAAATTCACTATGGACGCGCCTTCGGCGTTCTGCGATCTAAGGCATCCGTTTTCGATTCTCACCCCTACTAATGCGGTCAAACTCCTTTGTTCATGGGTTCAATTCTCGCACCTTTAATGTAGAGGTGTCAAAGAACATATCCTTAATGACGCCATGATATATGTAGCATGAGGATCACCAAATAACAATTGTAAGTATGTCGTTTAGTATTCCATTGGTGTATTCAATTCCTGTCTATGGTCGAGGCACTCTTGATAACATATCAATCTCCAAAAAAGTAGGGGTAATAGCAGTCATATAAGTATCATACTTAAGCCACTTGAGAGATTTAACTCTAAGATGGCTAATGTTAAAGATCAAGGTAGGCCTGAGCAATCGTCCAAGGGTTGGATATAAGCTTGCTGAATCAATCACATTAGGGCAAGTATCGCCTATCTCGAACTGTATCTGTAGTATGCAAGCCAACAGATATACGTTTTCCATCCCGTTTTCTTTGAGGAGAAGTGTGCATGAGAGTAGTATTGGCATAAGCGTCCATCTATGAGGTAGGCCTAGGCCTGCGAAATTTGTCCCCAGGGCGTGTACACCACCCCCCCCCCCCCCGAGAACGCCAAGAAAAGCGTTTGTTTCATGTAAATTTACATAATTGCCTTGCCTTCCTTAATTTCCTTTTTGCAATTTAGTTCTTGGGAAACCAGAGACTTGTTAGCTCCACCTGGGCTTGTTTGCTTCTCCTATTCCCCTTTCTTTGTATTCGTAATCTCCACAGTGTGCTTCTTATAAAGCATTCAGGTTTTTATTGCTATTTTTGATTCATGGAATACTTGAACCGCTTTGCATTAATATTAAAATAACGTAGTAGTTCTTTTCTTATTAATTTTGTATGAGAGAAATTGTTACGAGGTCTTAGCATGGGTGGAAGATGAACAAAAAATGGCTTTATCTGACGGGAATTAGTAGGTTAACGTAAAAGCAAATAATGAAATAACGGTCCTTGCGCATTTCCATTGCCATTAAATTGATTCTGAAATTGTTTCTTGGAAGTATATTGTACGTAATTTTAACAACGATATTTTCATTTCAATTACCCGAGGTACCACAGTCTCATTTGTCATTCCTTCATTAGGAGAGAAAGAGGGATGTTTATGAGGCGAGAAAATCACATGTCTATCTGATTGGAAAGAAAGTTCTCGGAATTTCTTGAATATCCAGTACAATTTTTTTCCAGAGCATGCTAGGATGTTCTGCGTGTGTTTATAAGTAGGTCGTGTCCTTCGGCATACAACCGTATATTATTACAGCCCTGGTGCTCTCCAGCCATGAACCAGCCCTACCCTCTTACTAAGGAGCAAGTTCGCCTGCTTCTTCTTTATGACTTCCGAATCGAGAAGAAGGCAGCCAATTCCATCGCTGACATCAATACCGCGTTT
>CAJPEV010004105.1:0-24809 GCA_905338385.1 Darwinula stevensoni
CCTTTTTAGAGCCCTGCACTTGTGAATTTTTTTCTCCGAAACTATTGCAGATATAGAGGTAAATAATATACCATTTTCCATCATTTGAAAGGGGGGATCACATATATTTTTTTGAAAAAAATCCAAGACTATGACCTGACGCAAAAACCGTGACCCTGCCTGATTTGAAATGGAACCACCCTGCCATAAAAAGGCGAGGAAGTTCGCAATTCCGTTTCGCCTGAACCCAATTTTAGGTCTATGGACAATGAAATTTGCAAGGAGGGAGAATGAAATTATTTTCTTCAACTTATTTCGTCCCGGATGTGCGTGGGCTTTTCCACCAGAATAAAAAAAAAGTAATTCTCACAGTAATCCTGCCATTCTCGCTTGACCCTGTCTCAAAATGAGTCGAAAGTCAAGTCTAATGGCTAAGATGCAATAAGATGCTAAAAGATGCCAATGGATACCAAAAGATGCAAAAATATGCCAAACGATGCCAAATAACTCCAGCTCAATTTCCTCAGGAGTTCATCAGAGACAATCCTTCCGAAGCAAAGCCATCCTGATTCATTCATTAAGATTTTCTCTGAAAACATTTCAACCTCTCTCATTTTCCCCCTTCATCGCACGATCGTATTGACCAATGGCAAGAATTGTACTCTATGTGCAGTTCCGGGACCGGCTGCGAAACGTCACCATTCCGGAAGGGATCCGCCACAACGTCTTCCTCTTCCGGTTCCTCGAAGGTACGTTCACACCTTCCCTCCGTACATCCACCTTTAAATCCCTGGGCATTTAAATCCTCGGGCATTTAAATCCTCGGGCATTTAAATCCTCGGGCATTTAAATCCTCGGGCATTTAAATCCTCGGGCATTTAAATCCTCGGGCATTTAAATCCTCGGGCATTTAAATCCTCGGGCGTTTAAATCCTCGGGCATTTAAATCATTGGCTGGGCATTTAAATCCTCGGGCATTTAAATCCTCGGTCGTTAAAAGGCCCCTTTTAGAACAGACAGTCGACATCCACGAGTGGACCACTTCTCTCGATGGCGACGCCCCTCCCACCCTTCCCTCCCCTCGCCACGCAATCGATGCCTCTCGTGAAGGGATGGGGACTTCTCTCGTCTTCCGTCTCATCTTCCTCGAAGAGAGAATCAGTGCATGCATGCTCATCCGCCTTAATATCCAATTGAATTCCTTGGATTGAATGTGCTGGCCGTGAACTTTTTAAATGAAGTGGAGAGAGTTGCCTCATCAGGCTGTCGCGTCGTTTAAATTGGGTTCCTTAGACAGTGAAGCTTTAAATCAAGTTTTAAAAATCAATTTCACGAAGTAGGATTTAAAAAAATAATTTTCGCTGGCACTTTTCTCTTCCCATCTCCTGGGCTCAGCGAGTCGAACAAGCAGAAGAAAAAGGGTGCAATACGGTGATTCCCTCCTGGGAGTGCTCGTTTGCTTCAATTCAGCCTACCCATTCGGAATTTGGTTTTGCCTTTTCTGTTTCTTCTTCCTTCACTCGTCCTCTGGCGAACTCCCTCGGGATCTAATGCATGAAAGCCTTCAACATGAGCTTAAAATTTTAATGGCTTCCTCTGTGGTCTATTTCCAGCGAAGAATTTCGACGTGGACCGGGCAGTAAAAATGTTTCGAACAGTGAGTCTCTTCGTTTCCTCAGTCTCAATCCTCGTAGCAAGCCAAAGTGCACTCTACTGGACACATTAATGACGCTCTGCGTTTTTCCGCAGCACTTGGAGTGGAGGGAGAAGTGGAGGCCGGAGTACCTGCGGGACGAGTGGAAGATCCCGGAAGTGCTGGAGAAGTACGGTCGGGTACATCGGGTACGATGTGGAGGGATCCCCCGGTACGAATCCCCTCCCTCATTTTTCAAAATAATATTCATATTTTTTATTTTAAATATTTCATGGCTTTCATCTCCTTCGTGGGAATCGGCGAAGCAAAATGAAAAGAAGCCTGTTTCGATGCCCGAGCGAGGAAGGGACAGGCCGGTCATTCCGGATGAAGTGAACCATCATCACTGCGGAATACCCTCCGAATTTGCATGCGATTTCAGCATGATTGTTTTCAAAAACGAGACATTGTAGGGAATTTCGACCCTCAAATGCCTGCAAAAGCCAGACCTCTCGTCTCGGCAAGTTGCAATTCTCCCTCAGCCGCCTCGATGAAAGAGGTTCCTGCCACGACTTTGCGTCCGCTCATTAGAACAAAATTCTTAAATATAAATGATATATAATTACAACTATAATTATGAGTGTTAAATTTTCTCAGCAATTGCGGAATCCCGACGATCGCATTTCGAAGCTGGCGTCTCATCGTAACTCTCTCCTTCGACGATCATCGTAAACGCGAGTTTGCCGTCGTCCTGCTTCCCGCGGCAAACGAAAGATGGCTCTGCTCTCGTTGCTCCAGTGATTCTGGTGGACCAAGGCGCGATGGACATGAAGGGGATCCTCTCCTCCATCGACAAGGACGACTACACCCGCTGGTTCATCCAGAGCATCGAATCGACACGGCAGAAACTCCGAATCATGCAGGGCGACCGGAAGGACGTCGACCGGAAGGACGTCGACCGGAAGGACGTCGACCGGAAGGACGTCGACCGGAAGGACGTCGACCGGAAGGACGTCGACAGGGAGGACGTCGACAAGGATGACGTCGACAGGGATGATGTCGACAGGGTGGACGGCGAGAGGAAGGACCCCGACTCCCAGATCGCCATCGTTTTCGAGTTCAAGGGCGTCCCCTCCTCCTACCTCCTATCCAGCCGCGGTTCGTCTCGTTTAGATTCCTTCATCCCTTCAGTATGTAGGCACTTGGGAGTCGACAGTGCTCAATGGATGGCAGTTACTCGGATTCGCAGACTTTTATTTGACTCTCATGTAGTTATAGCCTCCCTTTTTCGTCCGAGAACGAGGTTTTCAATCGAGGATGGCGACGTCTAAGCTTCGCGACGTCTGAGCTATTTTCGCATACTCTTTGAAAGTATTGCTCCTTAAGCAACGTGTTCATCTTTACGGGGAAGTGCCGTGAAAAAAAAAATTGTATTTATTTATTTTCAGACCACTTTGTAAGAATGGTAGTCTTCAGTTGATATAATCTCAGAATTTAAGTTACAAGGTGATTCTCTGGAGTAGAGCTTCGCTCAATTGTCTTTAATGATTCCAAGAATCAGTTTAACGATTAGAATTTAGTCATGTCCTACCTCATCATTATTTGTTCTTCAATATTACGGAAGTATAGATATGAAAGTCTGCAAAAAAAAATTTTTCAGTGGTGGACTTGGGGATGAGCTTGGTGCAGCTGCAGGACGCGCACTACCCGGGCCTCTTCAAGCGCCTCTACGTCCTTAACAGTAGGGCCAAGTATTTTTTTTTTATTCCATATATTTATTTATTTACCCCTGAAATTGATCGATTTTGTGCAGTGCCGCCGTTCTTCGCGGTGATCCTGGGACTAGTGAAGCCCGTCCTGCGGCAGGGGACGCTGGACAAGGTCGTCTGTCTGGGGCCGAAGGAGCAGTACGAGCCCGTGCTGACTCGAGTCATACCGAAGGAGGTACTGCCCAAGTACTGGGACGGGACGAGGGTGGACGAGAACGGGGACCCTAAGTGTTCGTCCGTGGTACGTGCTCTATCGGCATTGAAGTCGGATGGACAAAATCATATGGCCAATTTAATTTGTCCCTGAAACTTGCAGTTTTCATCGTTTAGTCATTTCGAATGCACTTTTTCCTGCGCAGATTGGGAAAGGCGGAAAAGTGCCCAAGTCCTACTATCGGAATCCTCAAACGTTGGCAGACGAGGAGGATGAGGAGAGTGCGGACGGAGTGAGGAGGGATAGTGAAGACGGAGTGAGGAGGGATAGTGAGGACGGAGTGAGGAGGGATAGTGAGGACGGAGTGAGGAGGGAGAGTGAGGACGGGTTGAGGGAGGTCGACTTGGACTAAGGATCGGAAGGAGGGGAGAGAGCAGGTGTTTGGTCGGCAGGAAAGAATCAGGCCGTTTTGAAGGGGAGAGGGAAAACGCGGGTCCTTGTTTGTAACTTCAACGTCACAGGCGTCTTGAGGCAGCAATGGGAAAATATTCAGGAGCCCAGGTTTCTGTCAGCCAAATCCCCGATGCAAGGATCGAACACGTTGGAGATAGGGTCTGGTTGGTGGTGTGCTGAAGTGTCGGTGGTCCTCGACGTTCAGACAAACAACACTCAAACGTCTGGCTCTGAAATCATCATGGGGAGGTTGAAGTGGACTACTAGGGCATTGGTGGGAGGGGCGTAACAGGGCGTGTCGGGAGGCGAGGTCGAAGGAGGGAGAGTGAGGAGGGAGAGTGAGGAGGGAGAGTGAGGAGGGAGAGGGAGGAGGGAGAGGGAGGAGGGAGAGCGAGGAGGGAGAGCGAGGAGGGAGAGCGAGGAGGGAGAGCGAGGAGGGAGAGTCAGGAGGGAGAGTCAGGAGGCTTCACTTGTGCTAAAGCAAAATGTTAACTTGCTGCAGTCGATAAATTTTGAATCAGAGATCGATGCCTGGGGAAAAATCCCTTCCGGGAAATTGCAGCCTTCTCATCCGGCGCCTTGCCCGACGACTCGCCCGGCAATAGAGCCTGTTCTCGGAGACGTCGTTGGGAACTCACTTCAGCGTCTCTGGTAATTCCTTCTCCACTGCGTTCAGTCTCACTCACGAGCTATGAGCTGAAGAAACACCTTCCAGCTCGCTTCGCCTATCAATCGCGTGTTTTCCTTTCCAGCGATGTTTACCTTGTGCACTGATGAAATACGCACGCGAACGAGGTTCTTTCACATGGAATGATGGATTTGTCTAAACATGCATATTCCGTATTTATATTGAAGCAGTCCTCTCCTTTCATTCTCAATTCCCATTTGACAACTCTGAACGAAAGTCAGTTTTTCAAGATCCACAAATGCTTTTCAGTCATCTGGGGCCTTTCTGCACCCAACGGTGGCGGTGTCGTGATCCTGCTCTCTTGTGAGCGGTGGGTACCTCAAGTAGACGACATGATTTTTTCAATTTCTTATAATCAGCAAATTGTTAGGAAGAATTGTTCACTAGGGATTCAAAATGGTGCACAAAAGGGAACCATGATGATGCAAAAAGTTATCCTCTAGAAAGCATATAGGTTGCATCTTCATATTTTGTCTCCCGTCCATGTGCATCAACGTGTTTCGACTACTAAGAAGATTCTGGTTCGTGGAAGCCTCGTATTTTAGATCTATACCTTGTTTAAGCCTTGCAAATGCCCCCATCGGCACTGAATTTGATGAACGAAAGTTCATCAAAGGAATTGAATTTCTTACTCGAGGTGCACACCAGTGGTCGGAAAATGAATTTCCCGGAAGGCCGATTGCCGCACGCTCGCGGGCCAGTAGAGCAAAAGTCGAAGAACCTCCTCCCTCAAACATCCGGTGGCCTTCCAGGAAGGCGCTCGTCCGAGCCCAAGCGAGCAAACGGACCCGCGAAGGACCTCCTCCCTGGAACATCGAGCAGCCATCCAGGCTGCTCGATGCCAGGCCAACCAGGCCATCCAGGCCAACACTTATCTGCCGGGCCAAACAGATCGCACGCCTGCTCAGCTCCGAGTCTCATCCCACTTGAGATACGGCTGGCGCGCGCGCGGGCAACCGTTGCTTCGGCTGATTCTTACTTCACTATTTCCTTGTTCCTTTTCCTCAAGGTCATTTGCTGCATGTTGGGGAAAGGCTGCATATATTTAAACACAATTTCCTGAGCATATATTTTACATATAAATTCCAGGACTGGCATCATATTTGTTCGTGTCTCATTTTCATTTTGCCCTGGGCTCTTGTTTTTCTGATAATTATTTTTGTGATTTGAAAACCTTGCAAAGTGATAATCGGGTAGCTCGCGAGGCTCATTTCTCCAAGGCCCCCCAAGGGACTCAGGCCCTCGGTGATTTATTCCGTCACTCTGCAAATCTGCAATGGGAACTTCGTTTCTCAGGATTCTTCCAATTAGCAATTAACTTCTTGGATGCGATCTCATCACCGCTCCAACCGCATTCAGTCCGAGCAAAAGCCGTGGCAGAGGTTATCATGCAGCCGATTAATCTCGTTCCAAGTATTATCCTCCCTTTTCTGGGCTTCGTCTGGTCGGTAAGTGTGGAGACTCCCTGGACCCGGATTACCTCTCAAGACCGATTTCTTGTAAGATTTAAGATATCTGCCCGTCTGATTCTCGATCAGCTACTGCGTGTAAGATATTGGGGACTAATCTCAGCCTTATGAAGTATCGACCCGCGGTAGAGATTACTTTGACTAGTGTCCGCAGTGCGAACTTTTGGTTCAAGCCATTGTCAGAAGGATAACACAGATAGGAAGCCCACGGAATTCGTATCTTCAACGAATGTCCTGTAACAACGGCATATTTGTAGTAAAACCACTTTTTTTACTGAACGTCCAATAGCTGCGCTTTCGTGCACATTGGACATCTGAAAACCTACTTGAAGAATGGGTTGAACAAACTCGAGGACGTTCATCCGTATGTGCAATTTGTTTAACGTTCATGGGTTACTTGGACACTGTCGTGTGTTTAAAGCCTGCAGGTCTGATTCGACCTGCGATTACTCTTGGTACCCGATCTTGTGAATGGAACACGGCGTTCACGAAGGCGAAGAAAAATAATTTAGGAAAAATCCTCGAACCGAAACGGGAAAGCAACACCGAGATGAGAGCACCACGAGTTCCACGTTGCACATCAGCACGTCATCGGAGCGCGCTGCCCTCAAAGAAAATGCCATATCCTGCATGGGGTTTGAAAGCCGCGCGTGGCGGGCGCCTGCCCGCCCTAGCGAGTGTGTTTCCCGGGCGACCTCCAATGAAACTTCTTCGCGCCGGCGCGCCGGCGCGCCGGCGCGAGAAGCAACCGCGGGAAACGAGCATCCCCGAACGAGGGGGAGTCTCGGAGACACGAACGGCCAGCGTCGTTCGGACGAATGGGGGAAGACAGGGAACATGTGGCAAACAAATGCATCACGAATCGCAAAACGCCGCTTTCGACTGGAAGCTCCCCTTTCCCATAGATGATACTTTCACTCGTTGGCCATCTCCCGATGCGACTTCAATACGGAAAAAGAGTAGGACCTTCGAAGGACGCTCGTGTTCGTCGGGTTCCTTTCCTCGTTCGATGGCGCTTTCGAGAGACGTTGATGAGAGCAGAGTCGGGATAGCCCGCCATACTGCAAATCCATTACGTTACTATTGAATACATTACTACATTTTCAGGGAAAATTTTCCATTTTTCCTACGAGAAAACCACTTCTTTGCGGAGTCCACGTGAACGCACGTGGCGACAAACTGGCCTGCATTTCACCATGGAGGCTTGAAATCTCGATTCACGGCGGCAGGATAGGGGGCGCTGCCATGAGCGATGCCACCGCTCCCTTGCGAGTGCCAGGGAAACTCACGTCTACTCGTTCATCCGAGAGATGGCTAGACGAGAGCGAATCTCCGATTTACCTGGAAAATTGCCTCCCTCCCCTTTCGTGAGGCCGATTTGAAAATTTCATTTCCCAAAGAGAAATCATCGGATGATGAGGAAGATTTCTGTTGAAACCTACAGTTCATATCTGGAAACGATTCACCCGCACGGCTGTCTACATAGGATCACATAAACATGCACATAAACACGCATTTATCCCTCGACCTAGTTAGCGGTGACCGCGCATCTTTCACCTTCTATTTCCGGAACTTGGTTGAGGTACTCCGGTTTGAATCACGGTACATTTAAAATGCCTATCGAATCTCGACAACCCTGGTTTTGCCCGGCTGCGCTTTTTCGTTTGTGCTATTCCACCCTGAAAAGCTGAACAAGCGCAGCCTGCCATGCACGCCGTCCCGTCCGTCAAGGGAGTCGAGCGGGAGGAAGCAGCAGGGGCCCAGGAGAACCCACTGGAGGCCCCTGGAGACCCGGAGATAAAGGTCATCCAAATCGTAAGGAACATGACCCTTTTAATAATATATATAGGGTCGGTTAGGAAAGAGAGCCATTGTCGCGAAATGATAAGTACATTACCTTTTTATGGTTGGTGATCAACATTATTTATTGAATTTCATTTGCTTCCTATTTACGATCATTGACCTTCGGAAAATGTCCTTCAATTTCATCCTTCAATCTCGGCGAGGCAGAGATGAGAGATTCAAGCAGAACTGAGTTCATCGCGATGGATTACCGCAGTGAAGGCGATGGGCTTCCACGTCTCTTCCCAGGTGACTACCATTTGGCAATGAGGGATTTTTAATGGATGAAACGGTCGGCGAACGCTATGCTTTTCTTTCATGAAGCAACTTAAGAATCTCCTGGATCTGTTCCTGCATGGAAACGACTGCTGTCTGCGGGTTCAGAGGCTTTGGGTTGCCCCCTTTGTCGTCTTTATTGCGTTCGATTTCGTCTCGTGCCTTCTTGTCTTCTTCTCCCACTTCTGTAAGAATTTTCTGGATCTGTAGCACAATTTTCAAGGGGAGTTCCCGCTTCTTTTCCCGGAGACGACCGGACTGGATGACCTGAAGGCTAAGACGTTTGACGATCAGGCGTTTGGTTTTCATCATTTTTTCCAGGTGGTAGAGCAGGTGAACCTGCTGCTCCATGCGAGTGACCTCGGCTCGTTCCGTCAGTGCCTGGACGTCGCTGACTGCGAGAGACGTGAGAAGATTCATCACCACGATGGCCATGAGGGCCACGAAAATGAAATAGATGATATGCGCCGTCAATGGAAGAATTCGATTGGACTCGTAAAAGGTGGCGTAGAACTCAAACTCCCCAGCCAACATGACAGCAGCGCGATAGATGGCATTTGGCACGTCAACGAACTTCTCAGGAAACATAATGTGGAAACTGAGACCAAATCCGGTTATGAGGAAGAAGAACGTTGGCACGACCTTCAAGTAGGACTTGGAAACGTTGATCAGCATCGTGACGTACAGGCCCTGTCCGGGTAATTTCCCGATGAGAATGGTCACTTCCACCCAGACCAGAAAGACGATGATGGCGCTGATGTGGTCGTCCATATCCCGATCAAAAAACCCGAAGTCAAATTTGTCGAGCGCCAACAAGAAATCCAGAATGAGCAACGAGAGTTCAATTATATTCTCGGGGTCTTTAAAATATTCCAACTTTCGTTCCAGCAGTTGAATCAGTTCTCGGAATGCTATGATTGCAGTTACGACAATCAGAGCGACGAGTAATACATGTGTCTTTGGTTTGAGTGTATGTTCATCCGGTTTGAGGGCATCACAGCCCGAAGAGCTTGAATTTCGGATACATTCCCCATAGTCTCTTAATTGCTCGTAGTACGTCTTCGTGACCGCCACTGTGGTCAGTAGAACCGCATAAAATATATACCATACCAAGTTTATGTAAAAGAATATGCGAAGTTTCTCCCACTTCTTTTGTAGGACCACTTTACAGAGAGGATGGGCGAGCAAGTCGGAAGCTTCGACTTCAATGAACTCTCGGAAAGTCAACATCTCACCTGAACCATTCAGACTGTTTCCGATTCCAATGAACGGCGAGAGATCGAACTCGATCAGTTTCTCACCCGTGCTCGATTTGGTATTCTTCATGGTCCGATCCAGACATTTGAGAGTGAGTTCGGGGAATCTGTTAGCGACTGTGAGAGTAGCGTTGAGATTGGTCAGCCGGGCCCCGAAGCGCCGCAGATGGTCGATGGACTCCTCAGCCTTGGATTTGGCTGCGTTGATGAGCGGCGTGTTGTAGTTAGCGTCTTCGGCATTGGGGTCCGCCTCGTGGAGGAGGAGGTGGAGGACTACGCTTGCTCCGCCTTCGCCCAAGTGGCAGGCCTGGTGTAGTGGTGTCTGACCCCGGATGTCCCGCTCGTTCACTCCGATTCCTCTCCGTACCAATTCCTTTAAGAAAGCGAATAAGGAATATGATTTCGGAGTTAAGGAAATCCGCAGTGGGCATTCGACGCACCAGAGAGCCATAAGATTTTGGAAGCACCGCAATGCTTACTTAGCATTAATTTTTCGTTTTGGCCAAAGAGGTTGAGCTTCTCATTCACAACCAGCCATTCGTCCAAATCTATCTGAATAGCATGACATTTTTTTCGTTCGGATTTTCTGCGCAGAGTTGAAAGAAGGTTAAAGACGAAAGAAGGAAGCAACATACCCTTGCCCTGATGTACTCATATCAAGTTATAAAATGAAATATTCCATATTGCACTTTCTTGCAGACATGCGCGAGCGTGCTTCGCTCATCTAGGCAATATGTATTCCGTGGACTCGTTCTTTTGTTCCTACGAAACTTTTTCCATACCTTGACGACTTGAATGCAAGGAAGGCCGCTGCTGGTCGCTGTATGCAGAGCCGTTTCCCTCCTCTTGTTGACGGCGTTGATGTCGGCACCAGCATCTATGAGGATCCTGACCGGGTCGGATGTATTCAAAGAAGCGGATCCGTGGAGCGGCCTCTCCATGTATCTTAATGAAGCCAACAATACGTAATTTAAAATGTAAGTAAAAGTTAAGTAATTAATCGTATCAATGTATTAAAACAAAAGGACAGAAGAGCATTCACACGTATAGGGAAAGAAAAGGATTTTATGAGTTCGAAGACATTTTTTACCATTGATATACTCATAATAAAGGGATTCGGTAAAGAGGCTGATCCTTTTTTTCTTTATCCTATTTTTCCATATATGCGCTTCTGAATGCAATTTTTACTCGAAGTTGCACAATACATTCAGCACCCACCTGTTCTCGGCATTGACGTCTGCACCGGCGCGAATGAGGGCTTCCATGCAGGCTTCGTTGCCCAGCACGGCGGCGGCGTGCAGGGCGGTGTTCCCCTTGGAGTCGGTGGCGTTCACGTCGGCGCCTCTCTCGAGCAGCGTCTTGCAGAGCACGATGACATCCCGTGAGGAAATTCAAGAAGAGAAGTCACGGCAGAGACGAATCAGGGCAAGAGCATTTAAGACCGAAATAATGAGGTTATTTGAGGTTGCATGATCGGGGCTGCAAAAGGGACGCTGTGTGACGAACGTGAGGCAAAATACGCGGACGAAAAACAAGTAGAAAATATCATGGAAAACTGTAAAAGATATAGAAACACGAAAGATGTGGACACCTGGACTTTCTGGAGCTCGTCTCGACCGGCTGCATAGATCAGCAGCGATTTCTCGTTTCCCCTCTCCCTCGCGTTCGCGTCGAGCCCGTTCTCGAGTTTTTCCCTGAGCCCCTCCGCATCCAGCTCCGTCAAGGACTTGAACTGGAGGTGGCTCACGTCCCGCTCCGTCCCGACGGAGGTCGTGACCGGATCCTCGGATCCGGCGGACTCGATCTCTTTCAGCAAGGCCTCCTCGTCGGTGCCCTCGTGCCGTTTCGGCTTCGTGCTCGCCGGGGCAACCCCTTTCTCCCCTCCCACCCGGATCGGTGCATGCATGCCGTCGCTCCGTCAGTGCTGCAAGAATTTTTGCTGTTATTGCTTGACGCGTTGAAGTGGCTTATCTGCATTTTCACATCCGATTGAAATTCGCTTTCACGATTTTTTGAGGAGTGGCAGAAGCAACATCGTTTAGATATATTGCATGCTATTGGATATATTATTGGTGCTCTCGTGAGGGAACCAACTTAAATTTTTCTTCCCAGAGCACCGTTTCTTTTTCATTAGAGTTTCTTAGAGACGGAAGCACAGGGACACTCACATCTTGTCAATAAGTAAATCCAACGTTTCGGAGGCGTAACGCCTCCTTCAGGGAGTGAAGAATCTAGTCGAAAAAGTGAAAGAAAAATTTTTCCGAATATTGGGGAAATAACGTGAGCTAACAACTAGGAAAAAGGGGGGGGGGAGGGGAGAAATATCTAGGAGGGAAGGTGCGTGAGATAAAAATTTTAAGGATGTTTAATTAAAATAGAAAAAAAATTGGTAACGGCACGGGGTTACAAGAAGGGGGTAAAAAAGTGAAACTAGGGTCGTATCACGACCGAAACAAAAGGAAGGAGTCGAGAAAAAAAAGGTGGGGGGGGGGGTCGTCAATGGGAGTTCACGACCGGTTTTAGCATTCTTATCCAGAATGTGTCGCGTTTCCTTCTATGGTTAGCCTTATATTTTCAATAGGGAGGATGAATATATCTCTATGACGGGGTCCTGGATTATTAAAATGAATATCTGTCGGGAACTTGTAATAGAGCTTTGCATACTGACTGCACGGTCAGAAAATGATCTTCCATTTCCCTCGCATATTGTGCCTTACAGGCTCTGCAAGTAACGAGATAGATCGCGTTATGAGTGAAGCAGGTCATGCGAGAGAGGATTTTAAACTTTCTGTTGCCCTGGGACGAAGAAAAATATTTTTCCTTTTCGGATAGAGCAGGTCTCGTCGGAGCAAGGAAAAAATAATCCGGGAACTGGTGCAGTGACAGGGGCCAGACTAGACCGTATGAGAATATTCTTCCGTTTTTTTTTGTCGTTTGAAGGCGATCAAAGGGGGGAGAGGGGGAAGGTCTCTTTCAGCTCGTCTGAACGGAACAAATATTTGACGAAAAAAAAACACCTTTGTGAATTGATTCGTGAATGGTGGAAATCCGGTGATCGAATTTCACTGCGAAAACAGGGCGACGGTCATCAAGGTATGAGGATCGATGGGAGGGATTACTTTGGGTTTCAGCAGATTTCTGCGGTCCAGAGTTTTTTTCCCCTTTTGGAAAGCAGAATCAGTGACTTTCAGCGGAAAGCCTCGTTTTATCCGACAGGTTTCTCATTCGTGGAGGCATTTGGCCTCAGTTTGGTTTAGAGTGCAAATCTATCGATAAAAATCCCATTTTTAAAGTCCAGGAAACTCACAAGCGTGCTCGGCGTAGCTGTGGGTGAATTCGATGGGAGGGTGAACGTAGTTCAGGGTGTTCATCAAATCAGTCAACTTGCATACTCCCGTGTTGCCAGAGTAAGTTAAAACCTGTCTGATAAAAGGAGACTCTCCACTGAAAGTCATTGACACTCGGGGAGGCCGAGGGGGGGAGGGGGGGAGGGGGGGGGGGCACTCTCGATGATGGGCACTCCGTCGATTCTCGATACATCGATCGGAGGTGCTAGTACTGGCAAGTGCTCCTTCGATTGCTTGCCGAACTCTGGGGGGCAAAGCATAGTGCAAATGAAAAATATATATTCTGCATTATTGGAAGGCGTGTAATGAAAATGCGATGAAATGAATAATATGCTATATTTTTTTTAAATAATAATGAGTAAAGGATTTTTCGGTGGCAGACTGAAGTCGTGTTCTGTGCTAAGTACGAGATGGTTTTCTTACTCTCAGCCTAACGTTTTCTTCCAATTTAAAAAAGCGCTTCGTCCGCAACAGCGAAGTACATTAAGGGAGGCTATCCAAAGGGGCAAAATAAATTTGACTCATTCTGCATGCTGCATTTCTTGCAAAGCCAACTTCAGGACGAAAGTATTTCTGACTGGGAGAAAAGATGGTCTATCATCGTCGCACAATCAGAAAGATGGAGAAGGTGGTCGAACTAATTCACACCGATGGCAAGACACAACCGATTCGCAACCGATTCGCAACCGATTCGCAACCGATTCGCAACCGATCCGCAACCGATTCGCAACCGATTCGCAACCGATTCGCAACCGATTCGCAACCGATTCGCAACCGATTCGCAACCGATTCGCAATCGAGTCGCAATCATCAAACCTCGTCTCGACGCGATCGGTCCCGACCGCAACGCCGCGCACGGGAGAAGGACGAAACGCTCTTTCCCCCGCGAGACGCGATGCCAGGGGGAATGCGCTCGGAGCGCGACTGACTGGGTCCTCCGCTCTCTCCGGTTGCCAGCAGCGACCTCCGTTGTTCTCGGATTCAGGCGGTTGCCATGACCACGCCCCCGCCGCTGCCCCGTGTTGGTTTTTCCCTCATCGATGCAGCTGGACTATCTCCCAGTACATTGCGCAATCAATTCTTCGCCTCTGCTCGGCTGTACTGACGAGAAAAAAAGCTGGAATTCGCTAGCATACGGTTTGACTATAGATTTTAAGGAGCATGTAACTTCTGGTGATCATCCACTCGGGGGAACCGTTTTTTAAAGGAGGGAAGTTATCTTTTGGGTTTCCCTCGTTTCAGCGAATTGTGCAGACACGGAAAGCCGAACCTGAAAACTCTTGAAACCTACTGGAGAACGAATAGCTCCACGTGCATACCAATCCATGAGTCCTATTCACCCTGCCTCATGTTCAATGATATCTTCATTTATATCATTTATATCTTCATCTATATCTTCATTTATATCTTCATCTATATCTTCATCTATATCTTCATCTATATCTTCATCTATATCTTCATTTATTTAGTGCAACTATTCTCAAGTACGAGGCGACATCCCATGACGGAAAGTAACTTGGCGTCTTCGTTGCTTGTCATCATTCCCTCCCCAAGAGCGTATTAAGCGTAGTTAAGAAAATACTAAACTCAAAATAATACGAACATCAGCTTTCAGCTAATCTTGTAATAATAAACTAGTCAATCAGCTTTTTCAACCCCATTCAACATGTATTTCATAGTCGACATGAAACTGATTCCATGACACAAAAAGGGGATCCCTTGCATCGCTTCACTCTGTGAAAATATTTCAAGCACGTTAACGATTGGCGAATATATCACATTCTCATGGATATCACGTTCGAAAAGCTGCTAACAGAAGCTATCAAAAAATTTTTGAAATTGTGAAATTCGGGACTTTTTGAAATTGGAGAGGGAACACAAAGAGAGCGTGTCGTGATTGGAAGTGAGCTTCGAAAAAGTATAATTATAACAGTTAATTATAACATGAGTGAAAATTGAGGGATGAAATAATGTGGCAGGTTTCGAACTTGGGACTTTCGAGAAGGAAAGAATTTCAGGAAGTTATGATGGCCTGGCTAAACGCTTAGGATTCTTTTCCCGCCGCTCAAATGAGGCAAAAATTTTTTTCCTGAAAAAAAAATGGAATCAAAGTCTGGGCAGAAGTGAAGAAACTATTCTTCAGAAGAAATTATTCGGAATTCGTATTTTAAAGTGGCACAGTCACGACGCTTAGGCATAACCGAATAAGTGGATTCTGTCTTCCCAATTCGGTGACACTTGGCACTGAGGGATTTCATCGAAGAAAATAGTCACAAAAACAAGGAATTCCACTAATACTATCGTGTGACACACATGACATGGGCAGTGAATGATTTATGTCATATGTTCCGCGATTCCGATGAAACGAGTTATGAATGAAAGGATTTCACGAAGACAAATCACTTCCTTTCGTGCAGCATTTTCAAAATCTCTTGAATCTGTTCCTGCATGGAAACAACTGCTACTTGCAAGTTCAACGGCTTTCCCGATGGGTTGCCCTTTTTGTCCTCTTTCTTGCTTTCTATTTCATCTTGTGTTTTCTTATCTTCTTCTCCCACTTCCGTCAGAATTTTCTGGATCGGAAGCAAAAGGCTGAGAGGGAGTTCCCGCTTCCTCTCCCGGAGACGACCGGACTGGATGACCTGAAGGTCTCGCCGTCTGACGATCAGGCGTTTGTTTTTCATCACCTTTTCCAGGTGATAAAGCAGGACCACCTGCTGCTGCATGCGAGTGACCTCGGCTCTTTCCGTCAGTGCCTGGACGTCGCTGACCGCAAGCGACGTGAGAAGATTCATCACCACGATGGCCATGAGGGCCACGAAGATGAGGTAAATGATGTGCGCCGTCCACGGAAGAATTCGATTGGACTCGTAAAATGTGGCGTAGAACTCAAGCTCTCCCGACAACATGACAGCAGCGCGATAGATGGCATTAGGCACATCGACGAACTTCTCAGGAAACAAAATGTGAAAACTGAGACCAAACCCTGTTATGAGGAAGATGAAGGTTGGCACGACCTTCAAGTAGGACTTGGAAACGTTGATCAGCATCGTGATATACAGGCCCTGTCCGGGTAATTTCCCGATGAGGATGGTCACTTCCACCCAGACCAGAAAGACGATGATGGCGCTGATGTGGTCGCCAATATCACGCTCAAAGAACCGGATGCCGAATTTGTCGAGCGCCAACAAGACATCCAGAATGAGCAACGAGAGTTCGATGATATTCTCTGGGTCCTTGAAATATCTCAACTTCCGTTCCAGCAGTTGAATCAGTTCTCGGAGTGCAATGACTGCTGTTACCACAAGCAAAGCAATAAGTAAGACATATGTTATCAGTTTGAGGTAAGGTCCATCCGGTTTGAGGGAGTCACATCCCGAAGAACTTGGCTTTCGGGTACATTCCTGATATTCCCAAACTCGCTCGTAATAGGACTTCGTGACCGCCACGGTCGTCAGCAAAATCGCATAAAATATGTACCATGCCAAGTTTACGTAAAAGAAAATCCGAAGTTTCTCCCACTTCTTCTGCAGGATAATTTTGCAGAACGGATGGGCGAGCAAGTCGGAAGCTCCAACTTCAATGAACTCTCGGAAAGTCAACATCTCATCGAAATCATTGAGGCTGTTTCCGATTCCAATGAACGGCGAGAGATCGAACTCGATCAGTTTCTCACCCGTGCTCGATTTGGTATTCTTCATGGTTCGATCCAGACATTTGAGAGTGAGTTCGGGGAATCTGTTAGCGACTGTGAGAGTAGCGTTGAGATTGGTCAGCCGGGCCCCGAAGCGCCTCAGATGGTCGATGGACTCCTCAGCCTTGGATTTGGCGGCGTTGATGAGGGGCGTATTGTAATTAGCGTCTTCGGCATTGGGGTCCGCCTCGTGGAGGAGGAGGTGGAGGACTGCACTTGCTCCGCCTTCGCCCAATTGGCAGGCCTGGTGTAGTGGTGTCTGACCCCGGATGTCCCGCTTGTCCACTCCGATTCCTCGCCGTACTAACTCCTGCACGGGAATGGGTAATTAATATTATTTAAATCGCCTATTATTATTATAATATTAATATTATTTAATATTTAAATTGCTTAATATCGACCGATCCTAATCGCGGCGACAAAATAAATAAGTGAGACTGTCGACCATTGCTATTTACTGTAATTTATTTATGGTTTCTTCCATAAGAAGGTCATTGCTTGCATTAGTCGACATGCACGCATCCCAATCTGCTGTAAAGCCCAACTATGTTTCTTAGGAAAATTTCATGCACGTATATGAGTGTATGTCATGCAACACCTATCATGTTGCTATCGATTAACGATAAGCTGTGAAATGAACTTAGTATGATTTCTTCTTCTCCCATTGAAAAGTTATGCATTTCCTAAACATTATTAATCATCGTTCAACATTATTGTACATTTTTTTTTGCTTCTAAACTTGATTCTGTACCTTGACGACATGTATGCACGGAAGACCGCTGCTGGTCGCTGTATGCAGAGCCGTTTCCCTCCTCTTGTTGACGGCGTTGATGTCAGCTCCAGCGTCTAGTAGGATCTTGACGGGCTCGGGTGGATCGAGTGAAGATGCTCCGTGCAGTGGTCTCTCCTTGTACCTTCATGGAATCATGTAACTTTTTAAATCAAAATATGTTGACAGTGAAGTTTCGGTATAAGAATGGCAGGCGATTATCATCAATTTTCTATTAATTGAATATGATTATTGCGGTAAATTTTAATCATTATTATTCTGAAATATCAAAATTGTATTTCTGAGCAAGGTTAGCTACTTGCTGTGTCCATACTTCACAGGATGTGGAACCAAAGACACATTCCAGTTGTGAGAATTTTCCTTTAATTCAGAAGCTGAAATGGCTAAGCCACGAGGAGGCTCGCGATGATTTAGAAAAAGTTGGCATGGAGAACTTTCTTTAATCTAAAAACAACTCTGTCCAATCAGGCAAGCTTCTCTACATTGAGAGGTGCCGTGTACCATTTGAAGACTTGAATAAAGAACCTAAATCATTTTTCGAATCAATGTCTTCATCTGCATTGGAAAATTTTCAAAATCGATCATGTATTCTCTGATATTTGCAGAGATTTGTGAAAAACCAAATTTGCGAACTTTTGTAACAAAGCCTCAAAGTTTTGTGAGGACATTCGGGCAAGATCTTTCGTCCCGGACCACAAGGCAGCGAAATGTACTTTTTCCTTTCATTTCCTGGTATAAAGGGACAAGTGACTCCTTTCTCTTAGTCTCCCTTATTTGGTACGTCTCGTAAAGGCTTTTGACAAAAAACGCGATTCGTTCTTTGTTCTCTTTCTCTATGCATAGGCGTCTCTATGTAGTTTTTATTCTCTGCAAGCAGGAAAAATTAGTGGAGCACCTATTCTCGGCATTGACGTCTGCACCGGCGCGAATGAGGGCTTTCATGCAGTCTTCGTTGCCCTGTACGGCGGCCGCGTGGAGGGCGGTGTTCCCCTTGGAGTCGGTTCCGTTCACGTCGGCGCCTTTCTCGAGCAGCAGCTACCAGAGCAGGACGACATTCCGTGAGGAAATACGAGAGGAAAAGAACTGAGGCCAATCAGTGCGGCTGAAATCATTATGGACTGAAATGAAGAGGTTATGTGATGAGGTTAAAACAGGATGAAGGGGCTGCTAAAAATTAGGTATGAAGGATGTCGAAGTGTGACGAAATACTTGAGAAAGAACAAGGAGGAAATATTAAGGAAAATGTAGCGAGAAAGACACAATGAAGAAAAAATTAAATACCTTAAATACCTTTTAAAAAAAAACGTAAAATTTGCATAAGGGGTCATATGAATGAAAATTTGGAAACCTCGACTTTCTCGACTTCGTCCCGACTGACGGCATAGATGAGCAGAGGCTTCTTGCTTCCCCTCTCCCTCGCGTTCGCGTCGAGCCCGTTCTCGAGTTTTTCCCTGAGCCCCTCCGCATCCAGCTCCGTCAAGGACTTGAACTCGGAGTGGCTCACGTCCCGCTCCGTCCCGACGAAGGTCGTGTACTGCACCGGCTTCTCGGACCCGGCGGACTCGGCGGACCTGACCTCCTCCAGCAGGGCTTCATCGCCGGTGTCCTCGTGCCGCTTCCGCTTCATGGACGTCGGGGGCACGCCCTTCACCGGGTTCTCCCGGTGCGGCGCCTGCATCTCGCCTCTGCGTCAACGCTGCAAACCAGAAATGGTCGCATGTAAATGACGCGAAGGTGTTTCTCTTCTCTTTATAAAACCAATAGGCATATGGAGTTGAGGAATTTTAACTAATGTCAGAAAAATTATTGTAAAAATAGTTTTCAAGATAGTGGATACATTTCGGGCATCGCCCCTTGGATATCGCCAGTAGGAAAAATTTTTTCAGTCTGCAGTTTTGCAATTTTTGAAGTTATATCCTCGTCCTTAGATGTAGAAAAGACGGAATGCTGAAAAAGGGTTATGATTTTTTTTTTGCTGCATCATTCTACTTATAAAATTGTGTCGGTTGATGGGCAAACGATGTAACCTTACATTGGAATAAGACCATGAACTCGAGAAGAAATATAGAAAAAACATTCATCGAGCAAAAAAAAAATGAATAACATGAATGGAATTGTTTAAAAATTCAAGCAGCTTGTAAATGGCTTCATCCGGGATACATTTCGTGAATATTCCATTTGTTATTAATTTTTTTAAAATGAAAGATGCTGGTAATTTTTTATTCTACCATGAGTCTTTAGGCAATTGTTTCGTTGATACACATCACAGCAAGTTTGTTGAAATGCGAAGAGTCACTTTGGAATTCATGTGATCGTTGTAGGAATAACAGCGTCATCGATCTGCCGTCAGAGGTGCTGAAATTAATTGAAGGTATTAATTGAAGGGTTTTTCGGAGGTATGAGTAACTCCTGGAGAAGATGCATAATACACATTTAAAAAATGCAAAATCCAGACCTGAAATATGGCAAAAGCGTCCAATATTCTTGAAAAAAAAAGAAACTTCAACTTCAACATTCATTCATCAGAAGGTCAACAGTGGTCACCGTTGAATCCAATTCCACCTTTGAGTCACCGTTGAGTCACCGGTGACAATATTGTAAGGATAGTTTCTTCCATGGCCGACTGTTGAATGAAACGGTCCGACCTTTGCGACTCGGCACAGCAGAAACACAGTTTCATGACATCGGTCCGAAGCCCTCGTGCACTTCTCAAAACGAAGATTTGCCATGAAAAGCACATTTTGGTAGGAACACTCCCATCGTAGAGTTGCTCTGCCGCTCAAAGGAACTATGACACCAATGACACTATCATTCAACTGGCTGAAATGCCCCTTTATCCTTTGCGGTTCCATAAGCGAGCCTTCGAGTGCATGAGGTTGGGGTAATAAAAGGAAAGAAGGTGTTCAATGATTTTCGTGACGACCTTCCTGCCAGGATCCTCTTTCTCTTTCGTTCTGTCTTGAATAGGCACTGCTGCAGATCGAAGTGCATCAGATCCTAATCAAATTAGCATTTGTAGTGCATTCGAAGAATTTGGGCCGTGGGCGGCACCTCCAGTATGCCTCTCAATTGAGAATATTCAGATAATATTTTATGACCCCTTAATGATCTCCCTTCACACTCCCCGTCCCCTCTTCACCCTCCCGTCCTCCTTCACACTCCCGTCCTCCTTCACACTCCCCTCCCCCCTTCACACTCCCCTCCCCCACTCACTCCCCCTCCTTCCGCCGTAAGCATGACAGACGAGGGAGGAGGAATTCGCCGGTGTGACAACCGCCAACATAGCTTTAAACGAAATTCCCGTTCATAATGAAGGAATAAGGCAAAGCGTGCCGCCATCGATAAACAATTTTCTGCAATATGCACAGAACGCTACTATCCAAAACACATCGGACACATGACTTACCTGGACCCAGAGAGCAAGTCTTCTCACCCAGCCATCCCGGGCAAGTCTTCGCAGCCGGTCTTCCCGACGAGCCTTCCCGGCCATTCCTCCCCTCCCCGATATGCCACGGTCCCCATGCACTCCCGAAGGTCACGATCGACCGGATACGCCGATGCTAAGCAACGGGACGGGCCCCGTCCACCGGCCATTTGCCGGACATCGATACCCGCATATCCCGGGATGCGCTTCACTCTGGGGAACGTGAGTTCGGCATCTTTTCCCACTCTATTTCCCCCTACCCCCCCCCCCCACTCGTTCTCCCGACTTGTATCATCCTTTGCCCTTCCGTCTTTTGCCCCTCCGTCCTTTGCCCTTTAGTCCTTTGCCCTTTCGTCCTTTGCCCTTTCGTCCTTTGCCCTTTCGTCCTTTGCCCTTCCGTCCTTTGCCCTTCCGTCCTTTGCCCTCTTGTCCTTTGCCCTTTTGTTCTTTTGCCTTTTGCCCTTTGATATGAATTAGCACCGAGTTTAATGCATCTGTTTCGTCGCCGTTTTCTGGGGAGAAGCTCGGTCGTCGTCAGCGACGCGTTTTTGGAACTAAGGTGCCGACTTTCTCCAACGAGCTCGGAAAATTGCATGCGATTTAAAAAAAAAAAATATTTTAAATGGAAGAGTTAAGAGGGCGCGAATTATCCAATCGCCATTCCACCTCATTAATGAAACCTGGGTAATTAACAGAATGACGACACTTTCGTCCCGTCCAATCGCGATCGACGAAGACTGACCTTTATCAATCCCTCGATGTCGGTTGAGAAGGGCCTTTACAACAAGTTAAAGTGAAAGGATTATAAATTATTGGACAAAATGCCATACAAAATAATAAAATCTTACGCAATTAGATGCATATTAAAAAAAAAAATTAGGGCTGCGCCGATATATCGGCCGCAGACGTTGCACCATCGGCAGCTGCCGATGCCGACGCCGATGCCCCAAAATAGGGGGGAAGAAAAAAAATGTAAGAAGCGTGGGAACGTGACGTCCAACCGAACGGCCAGTCCAGACAAAAATATCGATGGGATCCCGCGGCGGGAGCGTTGGAACAGACGAGAGGAAAGCAGGAGCGGGAAATCGATGCAGCAAATTATTTATCGTGTTTAGGAGGTCGCCGTTGAGCATGGGGAAATAGGTTTATCGAGAGATTTTGGCGGATTTTTTCCCCGATTGTCAGGACTTCGGTGATCTTGGAAGCAGATGAGAATTTTAGTTATTTTATTTATTTAGATGATGGGCATGGGGACGCTGGGAGCAGTATCTCCGGCCACGCAGGACGGCTTCAAAGGTTCCAAGAATTTTAACGAAATTCATATAAATTCAATGATTTTATGATAATATATTTATATATATATTTATGTGTCCAGGGACCCTGTTCGCCTGCGGAGAAGAGCTGAAGAACGGGTCGGCCATAAGCAAGAAGCGACACGGGATCTACCAGGTCGACCTTCAAGGTCAAAGGCCCCCGATGCCCTGGGTGGCCCACTACGACGTGAAGGGCTTCATCTCGGCATCGTCCGGGTCGCTTTTCTTCGGCCTGGACCGGAAACTCCACATGTTGAAGCTGCAGGGCCGGAATCCGAAATCGGGGCCTTTCCCTTGGGACGACATCATCTTCACGCCCTTCGAAGTGAGGCAGTCTTCGGCCTGTGCCTCCTCGCAGAAACTTTACATTGCAGGCAGCGAAGACCCGATTTCGGCCCACAAGGTGGCGGTCTACGACGAGGCGTCCCAGCGCTTTTACGCTCTGAATCCGATGACTCAGAAAAGAGAAGGCCATTCCTCCTTGCTCTGGGAGAATAACCTGGTGGTCGTCGGGGGATTCCACGATGGAAAGTCTCTTGATTCCGCGGAATTCTTGGATCTGAGAAGCGGGAAATGGACGGCCATGCCTCCTCTGCCTGAGCCGCTCTACTTCCACGCGACCTCCATCTGCGAGAACAAGCTCTTCGCAGCCGGCGGGTACCTCGAAACGGAAGGACGGAGCAATCGGGTCTGGTCACTGGACCTGGGCGCGATGGCGACCTGGGAGGAGCTGCCTCCCATGATCTCCCCGAGGGACGATCACGGCATGATCGCCACCGAGGACGGATCTCTCGTCGCCATCGGCGGGAACCGTCCCGGGCCGCCGACCGTCGAGGTTCTGCAACGAGGCGGGAAATGGGTCGAGCTGGGTCTCAAGTTCAACTTCAAGAACTTGGATAAGGCAACCATCATGAATCTCTGATTTCTCTCGTCTCTGAAGCTCGCTCGTAGCAACGGACTCCACCGCTCTGGTAACAACTTGACTCAGGGACGATCGTGCCTTTCCAGCAAGAATCAAGGAACATTATTTCTCGTGTGCATATTCCCTCTCTCACGCTCACTCTCACGCGTGAATGTCAAAGTTGCCACGCTCCAAGCCTCCACGGGACCCGAGTTCATCCAAATGGATTAACTTTTCGTGCCCATTTCAAGGGATTCTCGATGCTGTTGAACATCCAAACAGGATGCAATAAACATGCAATAAGCATGCAATAAACTATTTTTCTCCGGGCGAATTCAGGAAAGTTCTGAATTCTTCGATTATTTTCGTCGACCCTGACGAAATCCGTTTCGCGCCCGTGAAGCATTAAACTGAAACATTTAATAAGGGACATTTCGCATGCGAATTGACCGGATTCCGGGACATCCTGCATTATTGGAACGCTAGAAATGAAGGACTGTCGTGAGTGGATTTCAAAGTGACTCCGACGAGGCCGCTGGAACTCAAGACGTTCCATTCTTCATCCATTATTTGCGCATGAGACTTCTCGGATAGGTCTTCATTGTTGCTTTCATTTTTATTATTATTTTTTTTTTACTCTTGTGAAACACACGTACAAAAATGATATATATTCGTGCGATGAGGATTTTCCATTGGCTTCGCCTCGCGGAAAAATCCTATTGGGTTCCTATAAAAATCCCAAAAGATATTCATGCTTAAAAAATCTCCTAGGATCTTACAGGACCATTTCGCAAGGGTCCACACTTGAGCGATGCGTTCCGTGAGGGCCCAAGAATAGCTGATTCAGTGATCTCATCCACCTCGCAGTGAAGGAAATTTGAAAGTCTCTGCTCCTTATTGTTGCAATAAGGTTGCAATAAGGTTGCAATAAGGTTGCAATATTGTTGCAATAAGGTTGCAATATTGTTGCAATAAGGCTATCTCCGACTTATTGCGGAATTTCCCTCTTAAATTACCTTCAACTCCACAATCTGAATTCAGAATTGGCCCAAGGAGAATCACCAGTCCTCGTTGTGCACCACAGAGTGCTCAAGGGTTGCTTGCCCCCCCCCTTTGCCCCTTGCCACCCCCCCCCCCCCTCGGCTTTTTCACCTTGAATTAGGGCATTGTAGTTTTAGTGGATTTACGTTGTAGATTGGTTTACAAGCGGGACTATTAGCTTTCCGTTAGGACTTAGGAATTACAGGACCTCTACTTAAAAGGTGTGGACGGGACAGATATAAATGTTTCCGCATAGCAGCCCGGTACATCAGGCGATCATTGCATGAAGAATCCCTGCGGAATGGACTCAGTGACCTGTTTTAAATAGCGTCGTATTTAGCATCTTGCGTAGCGTCTTGTGTTGGGGGAACCGAGCGACCGGGTTCGAGCGGACCAGTTCATTTCCGGAGGTTTTTTGTGAAGGTCACAATGCCAATTGGCCCACTAAGGGGAAAAAAAAAGCTGCAGCTTGGGTAGGAAAAGGAGGCACGTGCGTGGGGCGATGAAAGCGGCATCAACGTTGTCCGTTTCCTTCTCTTCGCAGAAATTAAAACAATGGGATGATATAGGAAAGCGAAAGCCGCATAAATGGCATGTTGGCTCCCTCTTCTCACCTTCCATCAAAGTTTCGTCATTTCAGTACGCTTTGCAGTACTTTGATGCCTGCGTCTCATATTGGGCCCATAATGAATCCACTTAGGGGAGAGGGGGTGGGGGGAGAAGGGGGGGGGGGAGAAGGGGGGGGGGGGGGGGGGGGGGGGCGCGGGGGACAATAAGCCC